>ML109174.1:30684-100672 GCA_003697995.1 Taxidea taxus jeffersonii
AATTATTTCTAAGCAGATGATTTCAGTTCCCTGTTGAGGAGGAAGCGAGCAGCGGGCTGAGCTGCTACAGAAGTTTCCTGAGGTTTGGGCAGCCTCGTGTGTCTCTCTGAAAGTTTGCTCTGAGAAGGCTGTGGTTTTGTGTGACCTAGTAATGCTTCACAAAAGGGAAATGAGGTGGGTTCCCAATACTCTGGAACTCTCAGGACTAGGTAGTGTTGATAACTTACATTTTAAAACAAATTAACTACTAATTGAAAATAAATTAGGATGTTGGCATGCATTCTCCAAGGGCCAGCAGCGCTCAATTTAAAGTTCGGAAGAAACGGTTATGAATGATTGTATTAGGAGGCCTCGATTTGGAATGTTTGTGATGATTCAGCACTTTGTTGAGGCAGCGTTTTTAAAAATTAATTGACCACATGTTTTATATGTGGCAACGGGATTACATTGAAGGGTGAAAAACATGGAGTCCTTGTACACCTGAACTGTAACAAATATTTCCTGTAGCAGTTGTAACCATTACAATGCTATGGAGCTCTATAGTTTACACTGTTCTTCTGTATATCAGAGGTCATTTAATCCTCCTGAAAGCCTGTGAGATGGAAAACAAGGCTCTGGCCTTATCCTTATTTTCCCCATGAAGAAAAGTGAGATTTAATGAGGTTAAAGAAGCGGTCCAGATTCCTATCACTCTTAATTGATAAGGTCAAAGTTTAGACACAGGTCCCCTGGGGCTTCTGCCAAAGTGCCCTGTAGTCCTCTTTGCTGCCTCCCAAAGGATCTTGTGTATTGTAAAACGAGATGAAATATCCTGACCGTCGCAAATGGTAGGATTTCATTTCTTTTGATGGCTGCATAGTATTCCATTGTATATATATATACCACATCTTCTTTATCCATTCATGGGTGGAACTAGAGCGTATTATGCTTAGCGAAATAAGTCAACTGGAGAAAGACAACTATCACATGATCTCCCTGATATGAGGAAGTGGAGATGCAACGGGGGTGGGGGTTAAGGTGGTAGGAAAAGAAAAAATGAAACAAGATGGGATCGGGAGGGAGACAAACCAAAAGAGACTCTTAATGTCATAAAACAAACTGAGGGGGGTAGGGGGGAGAGGGTTTGGGAGAGGGTGGTGGGGTTACATTATATGTTTAAATAAAAAAAAAGCTTAAATAAAATAAAATAAAATAAAATAAATATCCTGACTGTTTTATCTCGGATCTTCGGTTTCAGGGTTGCCCGCAAGGTTTGCCGTTAACGTGGCTTGCGGACATGAACATGCTCCACATCGGAATATGGCTTTTCTGCCGTGGCCAGTGGCAAATGTCATTAAATTCCTACAACATATTTAGTTTATTTTTGATATCTACTGACAATATGCCAAACTATTTTGTGTTCTATATGAAAATCAATTGCAACATAATTCCAAAAGAGAAAGTTCAGTTTTTCCTTCATGCAATGAGCTCTCTACCCTGCTACTGGTATGACTATTCGATGTTCATAAAGATTTGACATTTTTGTGAGTCTTAGAATCTAGAATATTTTAAAAAGCATTTAAATTTTCATAACAATGTTTTTTTTTAAATTGTGTGGCTGTAGATCTCTTTGACTATTATCTTTCCTGTCCCAAATACCCTCTTTTCTGGTAGAGAGAGGCGAGGATAAAAGAGGGTAGATAATAATGGATTAAGTGTATCTAATATAGTTGGTACTTTTTTTTTTTCCCCCTCTCAAGTCTCTAATGGAGGTACTATTGATGGCTGGGGAACATACTTAAAAAAAATTAGGTCAATCTTTTCTTCCAAATTCTTAAAATCTTCTGAGTAGGACTGCATTTTCCTGTATGCATTTTTTAATTTAGTTAATTATATGTTGAACCTTTCCAAAAATATCCAGGATCTTGGTATGATCCTTCCTTCTAAAGCACTCACTTCCTGCCTCCTTTTCCACTCTTATCCTGCCCCGCTCTTGTCTTATCATTTCTTTCCCAAATTCTTCACCAGATCCACAGAGCTAACTCATTTCTTCTAAGCCATCTCTACCCAGCCAAAGTGCTGGATAATAGGTATGAG
The DNA here is from genome assembly GCA_003697995.1 of Taxidea taxus jeffersonii. Taxonomy (NCBI): domain Eukaryota; kingdom Metazoa; phylum Chordata; class Mammalia; order Carnivora; family Mustelidae; genus Taxidea; species Taxidea taxus. Next base: position 32,761 of record ML109174.1, read on the forward strand.
GAAAAAAGTATATCTAATCTTTCAAGTTGAGGAACAGCATAGAGGATGAAAGAAGACCTCATCAAGATTACCTTTAGGGTTCTGTTTTGTACCGGCTGCTGTCAAGCTTCAGTAATCTGAACTGTGAATAAGGAGAGCATATGACCTAAAAATTAGTAATCAAGGTGTACTAAAAAAGAAAAAAATACTTTCTGTGAAACTCTCAGAAAGTTTTACTTACATAAGGAAAAGTCAAAATGCCATACACTGTGTTCATCACCCTTTTTCAGACTACATGCCAGGGTTTGACACAGCCAGCTATCGATCCAAATTATGGATAAGAAACCTCTGTCTAGACCAGCAACTATAGTAAAGACAAGGAATGAATGTCACATTGAAACGTTTTCTTTTAAAAAAAGGAACCCCATGCATTGAGTCTCCTAACCAAAGCCATCTTTGTTTCAAGCTTACATCCGAACTTATAAAATGGATACATTTTCATGGCATTACATCTCTAGCACATCAAGGAAGATATTTTCTTAATGTACTAACCTTTCTATGTGGGAATATATGATATAGCCACAACTCTTCTTATGTAATATTGTAGCATCTGTGGAATTTCTTCTTATTTCTGTGAGTTGTTTACTATTTATTTGGCTAAAGAGCAAGATATTACCATAAGGAGTCAGAATGGTGTATTCCCTTGTTACCAAGAGAGAATCCTCTAAAGATTTTGGTTTCTTAGCATTACTTTTTGCCTGGTAATTAATGTTAGTAAGAATGCTGTGGGGTGCTTGAGTATGAGTGATGTTAGAAATGTACCATAACAGTTTTCAGTTAAACATTACTTTTGATATGAACACATACCTCATTTATTTCTCCACCAATAAAATATGGCAAACAGCCTCTATATCAATTAGCATTGAATTACAAGATTGTCTTTACTTTAGAAAAGAGAAGGTTGCTTAAAATAATTATTCCTAAAATATATTGGAACTTACTATGTAACAGGAACCATACTAAAAATCTAATGGGATAGAAAGTGGTTATTTACAACCATTTTTCAGCTAAGAAGCCTATAGTTGTGCAAGGTCACAAAACTAGTAAACAATGGGGACAGGATTCCGTCTGGGTCTATTTTAATCTGGAACTTGATGTTTAGCCAGGCATATAGCTACAGAGGAGCAAAGGGAATATTTGGCTTCCTCTGAACACATCCTTCAAAAGATGCATCTTTTTAACAAGAAAATTAACAGCAGTGTGAAAATAATGTTCAAGCCCGGCAACAACCCTTTGTGTAATCACCACAGTGTTGTGCTTCTCAGGACCCTGAGCACTTCATCATGAAGACTTTCTGCTTGTTAGTCTTTCTATCTACTCATTATCTGGTGATTTGTTTATTACCTTGATATTGATTATGTATTACCCAGTTAGCTGTTTTATAGTTTTAGAAGTGTCGCAGAAGTCAGACATTACTTTTTTGTGTGAGTTTTTTTTTTTTTTTAATCTTCTCACATTCAGCGAAGGAATATGTGGTCTTCCTAGACTCTCTGGAAGGACTAGCTATCTCCCCCCTCCCCAATAATAATCCTGCCTTCATATGAAGATAATGTCAGGAGGTCACAGCATGGGGTTACTTTTCCTCCTAGTGGTGGTGACTGTGCCTAGATATAGTCCTACTCTTACTCACCCTAGTGAAAGATATGCTTAGGTCACCTGGTAAGAATCAATAGGCTAGAGATGCTTGCAAATGATCTTGGAGTTTTGAGTTACAGCTTTAATGGAAAGAGTTATGGATGTAGCCACACAATCATCAGTATTGGAAAAAGACTGCAGAGTGTTCCTCATACTTAGAATCTCATTCATTAGGTTATCAATAGCAAGGAGTTTCTGCAAACAAGCAGATGATTGAAAGCTTGGTCAGGAATTATATACAACTCAGTACTTGACAAAAGCTTCAGTAAGACATTGGACAAAGCTATGGTCCAATTCAACGAAATGCCCCAGGTCTGAATTTGTGTTGGGGCAGCTCATTTGTAGCTAAAAGGTTTATCCCATATCCTCTTGGTCTATTATGAGTTGTGTCCCCCCACAATATTGAAATTCTAATCTCCAATAACCTTAGAATGTGACCTTATTTGGAGGTAGAGTTACTGCAAATGTAAAAGATATAAAAAAGATGAGGTCTTGTTGTAGTAAGGTGGGTTCTCAATCCAGTGTGAGGAGTGTTTCTATAAAAAGGGGAACCTGGGGCACCTGGGTGGCTCAGTGGGTTAAGCCTCTGCCTTCGGCCCAGGTCATGATCTCAGGGTCCTGGGATCGAGCCCCACATTGGGCTCTCTGCTCAGAAGGGAACCTGCTTCCCCCACCCTCTACCTGCCTCTCTGCCTACTTGTGATCTCTCTCTGTCAAATAAATAAATAAAATCTTTTTTTAAAAAAGGTGGGGGGGAACCTGGGCACAGAGATATGTACACAGAGAGACTGCCATGTGGACATAAAGGCAGAGATAGAGGTAATGCATGCATAAACCAAGAAATGCCAGATTGCCAGCAAATCACCAGAAGCTAGGAGAGGAACCTGGAGCAGATTATCTTTCACAGCCTTCAGAAGTAATCAATCCTGCGGACACCTTGATCTCAGACTTCTGACAATAAATTTCTGTGGTTTGAATAACCTAGTTTGTGATACTTTGTTATGGCAGCTCTAGCAAACTAATACATGGTCTTTCACAGGAAGATATTCATTGATTTAGGATTAAATATATTTCTTTTTGCCTTCAGATTGATCCAAATAATGTTCTGTTTATAGAAATAATCCTTTATAGTTTATAAAGCTATTATTAAAGATGTCAAAATGCTATGATAAAGACCATTACAAGAAATTCCCATGTGAGTTTAGTTGCAAGAAAAGTCTTGTCTTAGTATGCTAATATTTATGCTTTCCTTCTTAAAAGCATATCTTAAGGTGCTTTTCATTTTACTCCGGCACCCAGCAACCAAGTGCATCGCCCCAAAACTATAATCCAAGTGTATAGTCCAGAAGCTGAACTTGTGTACCTCAAAACATCTACTCTGCTTAGTTCTTTTAGGTGTTTTCTCTCGTATCCTGATTTGCCTCATCTTGATTTAATTAACAAGTAGTTTAAAACCTTTGATAAGTGAAAGAAAAAGCCATTTCATGTTTAAACAAACAATAGTACATGCCCTCTAGAAATTAGTCATGATTTGTAATAATTCCAGAGAAATCAGAATCATTAGCTGGAGAACCTTGAATGCTAGACAGCTATTAATTCAGGGGGGAAAAATGGAGGAGGGAATTATGCCTTTGGGATCCAGGAGAACTCTTGGGCAAGCACTAGTAAAAAGCGTGAAAGACCTAAGATTTTTCCCATATGGTGTTTGGTCAGTTCACCAGTAGTATCCCTAAATATGATTGGCTCATGGTATCTATGCAAGGTTCATCTTTTTTTGTGTTAATTTTGAAATGAGTAGAGAGAGTGTGAGCTTGAAGTCTCTATGAGGAAACATGAAGCAAGCAATCCAAGAGGAGGGCTGATGTTGGCCAAAGCTTAAGCAAGGGAGCTCAGTGGTGATTCTGGTAGTGGCGCCGCCAGTAAGCAAACATCCTGAGGTCAAAATCAAGTGAGTCAATGAGTTCATACTGAGTATCAGTGAGGTCTTCCGTCTGGTGATACAAACTGTAGCTCTCATCCTTGCACCAAAGCCCATTAAGCCAGAGACAAATTCCAGAAATATAGAGCTTTGGTACTCATGCCATGGAGCATTTGTGCCAGGAGGATATAATGGGATTCAAGAACAATGTGAACATTAGCAACAATCAGATGACCACTGGACCATACGCAGCAATGTACCGAGCCCATCAGCCAGTACAACCCAGCATCTGTCAGTGGAAGGGGAGGTTTCTTACCACTGCCTACAGTTTCATGTCCTTACATGGCACCAGAGTCTTTCTCAGACCCCCTCTCCTTCACCTACTGCACCTGCATTTAAGGCTATATGAACAGCCATGAGTTCCAGGCACTCAGATCATATATGATCTCATGTAACCCTCATAATAACCCTATAAAATGCATTTTATTTAACCTTGCTTTAAAGGTAAGGAAATAGGGGTGCCTGGGTGGCTCAGTGGGTTAAAGCCTCTGCTTTCGGCTCATGTCATGATCCCAGGGTCCTGGGTTCGAGCCCCCCATCTGGCTCTCTGCTCAGCAGGGAGCCTGCTTCCTCCTCTCTCTCTGCCTGCTTCTCTACCTACTTGTGATCTATGTCTGTCAAATAAATAAAATCTTAAAAAAAAAAAAAGGTAAGGAAACAGGCTCAGAAAAGTTAATTGCTTTCTCTAAGGTGAGTGGCAGAGCTGGAACTCAAACCTAGGTCTTTTAGAATTTAAAGCCATCCAGGGGCACCTGGGTGGCTCAGTTTGGTTAAGTGTCTGCCTTCTGCTGGCGTCATGATCCCAGGGGCCCTAGGGCTCCAGGGTCCTGGGATGGAGCCCCCTGGGGATCTGGAATCACAGCTATTTCGGTCTGAATTTGTTTTACGCAGGAACTTCAACAACTCTAGGCTCACACAAAGGACAATGACAAGATGGGTCTTAGCGTCCCAGGGTGTACAGATCTAGCCACCACACGGTTTCTGCTTTCTCTTACTTTACCTTATAGCATTTAAGTCAACTGTGTTGACACTCAGGCTAGCAGCTTGATTAATGGCCAGTATATCCACATCCTAATCTATGAATGTCACCTTGTATTGTAAAAGGGACTTTGTAGTTGTGATTAAATTACAAATTTTGAGATGGAGAGATTATCTTGGATTGTCTGGGTGGGCCCAAAATGTAATTACAAATGTCTTTACAGGAGGAGGACTAGGAAGATTTGATGGCAAAGGAAAGGTGATGTGACAGAAGCAGAGAGATTTGAAGATACTATGCTGTTGGCTTTGAAGGCAGAGGAAGGGACCCTGAGCCAAGAAATGCCAGGAATCTAGCTCTAGAAGCTGGAGAAGGGGAGGCAAGGGATTTTCCCCAAGAGCCTCCAAGAGGGGTGCAACCTTGATAACACCTTAACATCAGCCCAATATCAGACTTTTGACCCCCAGACTTGTAAGAAAATGAATACCAAGTTGTTGATAGCAGCCATAGGAAATGAATGCACTTGTATTTTGATTTTTAAATAGAATGGGCCCCACATCTTTGAAACATTACCATTTTTTTAAAATGAGGAACTTTTCAGAAAACAATAACCACCTTTAGAACATTCCATTCAGTTTTGCTAATAAGAGGCTGGAAGCTCAGGAATGGAATTTGAAAAAATATGCAATGCCCCTTTCCAGGAAATGTGTTAGTTAATGAGGGTCACAAACTTTGCTTTTGTTTTTTTTAATACTCTTTTCTCATTTGGCACCAGATAGCTTGGTTTTGTTTGGCTGTATTTACAAGAAATAGTGTGTGTGTGGGGGGTGGACTCCAGAGTATCCTTGACTCTATCCCCCCACTGATCTTTTAGTGCTGAGGGTCTGGCTGCAAAATGCAAATTTATTCCTTTTGCACATTTCATCTTTTTCTGTTCAGTATACCAGGTCTGTACTAGCTGCTTATTTCTGGCATCTGTGTGAAATTGTAGGTCTGGAAAAAGGACATGTTGCCCTATGCAAAGGTGAAACAGAAGAAAGGTTATTAAAGAATGCCAGATCAATATGCAAACTTACCATAGTCATTTTTGTGTTTTCCATGGAAAACAACATTACTGCTCTTTCCCCAGCGCCTTCTCTATAGGAGTTTATATTCAAAACCCCTTATTTCAATTAGTCTTCACAAAAGACCTTTGGATTCAGCTTCTTTCCTTTTCAAGTTCCACTCTCAAGAGAGTGCGGCTGATGATAGTGGATTGGTGTGGTGAATATTTGAGAGAGGTTCTTAGGCTCATGACCCACTTCTGCTGCTGCTCAGATTTCTGAATGCTGCTTGGATCTCTGCCAAAGCACCCTGAAGCCACTTTCCACTTAGCTGTGGTGATTTCAGGGCCCCATGGCACTGGCTCATCTCAGCTTGTAACTTACCAAAGAATATACTCAGAAAAAGGAAATGTGAAGATGATTCTGGTTTATTGAAAATGACTTAGAACAAGAGGCCACTTTGTAGTAATGTCCCTAGTTTAAAAAAACTCTGTTCAGGCAGCCTTCCAGTTTTGACCAGGAGCTATTTCTTGTGATTCAGAAATTTAGGACTGGGAAATCCTTTAAGGCTTTTTTTTTTCTCAGTAAAGACTCAGAGAAGATTTGCTGTTATCTGAAAACTTCCTAACAGAAACAATTGAGTCAGATGGAATTTTGGTCATGTTTAGAAATGAGGATGCTGCTTTATAGCTCTTATACACTTGGATGCTGTTTTTATTCTGTGAATTGAAGAAGAATTACTCACCATACACAGGAAGTTGCATGCTCTGGGTAGCCAGTGAGTCCTTTTCATAATTCACTGTACACACCTCAAATCTCACTAGAAATCTAAAAAACACTACCTAGTAACAGGAAGATAAGAGGCTTGGATAGTGGGCAGTGTTTGGAAAAACTTAGGTGACAGGGGCACATGCTTGTGGTTTAGAGGGAAAGGTATAACTCAGAGAAGAGACTGAGAAAACAAAAGAAAGGGGATAAAAGCATAAGGTCAGAAGAGGCACAAGGAAGGGCGGTCATGGACTTAGAAGAGAAAAGGGAGGGGTGAGAATAAGTGTTTGTTAAATTTAGGGATGGACATTGAGGGATGTCACAATGATTTCAGTGAGTAAGGTACAAGTGAGACCAGAGTTTGAAGGCCAGAAACGTTCATAATAATATCTGAATATTGTGATAGAAAGTCAACAAAATGAGTGAATAAAATTTTGAGTAGAATGAGGGCTGGGGTAGAGTTGCATGTCACAAGTCTAAAACAGAACAATCGGCGAGGCTCTGCTTTCTGAATTCAGGGATCTGTACACTGGGATCTGTCAGCCGTGTGCCCGGGAGGCACAAGGTGCAGGAACACAGCACGTCTTCCTCTAGTATCAATTTTACTCAAAACATTTGGAATGAAATTTTAATTGCTTCCCTTTTTAAAAAATAATTTTCTTGTAGATAGAATGAAAATCATGGTCCATAGTTTTAAGGTAAATGAGAAATTTCAAATAAAATAGATGCTTGTGGTAAACAGCTCTTGATTACAACCCCCAACACGCCCAAGAACCTGCAGGTGTCTGTTCATTTTCGTCCACCGTTAGAGCAATGTCTGCGGACAGGTTTGAGACAGGAGGGTGCTGATCTACCCGAAGGGTAGACAACATGAGCAGGTAGAGAGCAAGGAGAGAATAGGTTTCTCCTGGGGATTGTCAAAGACTGTAGGTTGACAAGGTGAGGGATTCCAGGGTGTTTGCACAAGGTGCTACAGGTGGCCTTTCGCTCTGGAAGATAAAGTGATTCTCACAACCCTCTGGACTAGATGTTCTATTATCCCTGTTTTAGAGATTTAGGAACTGAACCTCAGAGCGGTCAACAATTTGCCTAAGACATACAGTGGATCAGGAACAAGGTGAGCTTGGAAAGGCTCTGTTGGTTTATGACATCAAGAGGGAGGGGAGGCACTGCAGGCCTAGATGAAGGCAAGGGCAAGGCCAGCAGGGGGCAGAGTGTAGGCAACAGAAAGAGCAAAGGAAGGCACTGTGATTTATTGGTTATGTGATACCCAAGTCATGGCTTAGAATAACAAAATTCTGTAAGCACCATTCCCAAATGTCAAATTGAGCCTTAGACCTCCACCCAGCTGTTCACGGTGGTTTATCCTCTGCCTTGCCATTCTTCTCTCCCAACGACAGAAGCCATGACGAGGCTGAGATTCCCATCCTTGTTGGCACATGGATCACAAATTCTACAGATTCAAGATGTGGAGGAATCTACTTTGGAATAGTTCTAAGGTGCTCAGTTCTTTCCCCACACTATCTATTTGGTGAAAATAATGAACTCTAGTAAATTGTATCATCCTGTTTCTCCTTAGTAACATACATAGAGTGTGCCAAAGATCTGGAGACTGATGAGAGCTTCTGTTCCTCCCAGTTATACATCATTGAGCTCAGGCTTCTTTGCTACTTTAAAAGACTTTACATGTCAATATTAAGAACAAACTTTTCAATCTCTTTGGGATTTACAGTTAATATTGTTATTCATCTAATACCTATTTCTTGAGTTCAAACTACATTTTCAACATTGGGCTTTTTTTGTTTTTGGGGTTTTTTGTTTTGTTTTGTTTTTGTTTTTTTTGAAAGTTACCAAGAGACTTATTTTCAACCCAGGGATCATCTTTAGCAGCTACCTGATTTTCCTTTGACCATTCCCAAACCCATTTGTTTTCTGATAGATGAGAATTCTAAATTGTTAAGGTCAAAGACAGGAGGAGCTTGCAGTAAGCATGGTTGGTCAAGTTTGGAACCTAGTTTTTTGAGAGAAACATGATCTGGGTGAGTGTGGGAGTCTGGCAGAGAATTTGGGGCCCTAGGTACAAGGTGAAATCATTGTGTGCAGCAGAGCCGGGAGACCACAGGAAAACTCACCAATTAGGGAGGTCCAAGATACAATGGGCAGGCTGTAAAATACATTCATGGAGTGCATGCCAGACAGGTAGAAATCAGCCAGGGCAACTCCATCCTTACACAGGATTCCCTTCTCTAGTCCAACCCATCAGCAGGAGCAGCTATAGACTGAAAACAGCCATATTAGCTCTGAGTCTCCTAATCCTACCCTCATCTGCCCCACCCCAAAGTGGCCACTGTGTTTAATGTATTGAATGATTTTGTCAACAATGTCCCTCTGCCATGATGTAAGCCTGGCAAAGGGAGAGGCGAATGCTAGTTGGTAGACTTGTCTTTCGTAAGGTCAGTAGCTTTCTTAAGAACAAGGTGCAATCTTGGTGCTTTGTGTGGGAACAAATATTTCCAGATTCTTTTGACATCTTTTGTCCAAACAGCAGAGGCTGATTAGACTAATGATGCTGATTTTCAGATAGGCAAGTTAATCGTTAACCTAATACAGAATTCACTGACCTAATACATGTGCATCTGAGTTGACCAAGAGAATAGTACCCCATACAAATCAGTTTCCAAATCAAAAGAATTTTTTTTTTAAGATTTTTTTTTTAATTTATTTATTTGTCAGATAGAGAGAGAGCGCAGGAGTGATCACGGCAGACAGAGTGGCAGGCAGAGGCAGAGGGAGAAGCAGGCTCACTGTTGAGCCAGGAGCCCGATGTGGGACTCGATCCCAGGACGCTGGGATCATGACCTGAGCTGAAGGCAGCTGCTCAACCAACTGAGCCACCCAGGCGTCCTCTCTTAGCCATTTTTTAATAGAGAAAAAATTATTTATGTCCACTAAACTTAATACAACATTTTGAACAAAATGATGCTTGGAAAAATCAGCTGCTTAACCAACTGAGCCACCCAGGCGTCCCTCAAAATAATTTTTGATATCATATCATTTTGTTAAAAGCACATGGACAACCCTAAAAGCCTAAATAAGGTTAAGACACACGAACAACCCATGACTGGAATTTGAATGTCAAGTCAGTAAAAATCTGAATGTTATTTTGGCATTCAAAAGCAATAAAGTAGAAATGTCATGAAAAACATAAATGTTGAATTGATAAAGTACCATCTGACAGACATTTCAGGGGAATGATAGCTCTATGATTTCAACAACAAAAACAGTAATAAAACCTAGAGGACCCTCCTGTCTTCTCTGTTAGACATCTATGTGACAAGCCTGAGAAAGTCTTAACAGGAAATTTGGAGGTTTTATCAGGATGACTTTCTCCTTCATGGATTCTAAGGAATGAGACAGATACAAGTGTGTGCCATTAAGGTAATTATTAAGATTAAATGTCCTCCATAAAGGTTTGGAACATTTCAGCCATGTGAACGGGGTTTCAAGCACTGGGCCAACTCTGAAAAATTTTCTTATGCTATTTTTTAATCATTAAATGGAAAGAAGGGGTCTGGGGAGAGAGGTAGGGTGAAAACAGCATGAAGAGGGATATGCTAAGAACATAGTAGAAAATCAAAAGTTTTCCTAACTCCTGGACAAATGTAAGCATGTTTAGGAGAGGCAATTTAGAAATCTTGAGTATAACGTGACCTGAAAATTAGAAATCAGAATTCACTTTTAAGACTTTTAACAGACATAAGTGGGATTTAATATTTGAACTCGTGTTCATACTTTTTCTAAGCAAAACCAAGAACATCATGTTTTTATTAAAAGAAAAAAACACGGGGAATGATCTTCACTTGTTGAGGGAGTCTTGTTTGAGTAATTACTTTCCTTATTCCCAGACTGTTTGAACAGTGGCTGTGTCACAAATGGTTTTTTGAAAGGTGAATTCACATGGCCTTGACTTTTCTGTGTTCCTTTTGGAGAGGACCACATGGTGGGATATTTAGGGAAAGCAACATTTGATTGAAAGGCAATGGGTAACGGAAAGTCAGGGGTAAAGGAAGTGTCCCTCACAGACTCACCCGGAAGGCCTCCTGCAGCCTGGTGAAAACCATAAGCACCAAGAATCACGGACACAGGGTGCCTCTTAAGTCAATCCCTCTTAGGCTCCTGCCCCACTTTAAAGCAAAAAGCAATGCATCCCTTGTCCTCACGGAGGAACTGACCTTTAATGTAACAATTTAGACTAAATTTAGACTTCTGCCAACTTTACACTGGAGACCAGAGATTGTGTTATAATAGCAACTATTTAACTTGTGTTACTCTCTGGCCATTCAAAAAGAGAGGTCACCTCCCCCGAGCAATTTGTCATCTGAAACCAAAAGGGGAAATTTAAATGGGAAGGGCATTTCAACATTTCTACTAAAAAATATTTTTAAATGAATAACATTTACTTATAATGATGATGATAATGAGGAGGAGAAGGAAAAGAAGGAGGTGCTGACCCTGCCTTCTTGCTGTGAGCCAGATGCTATAGAAGCACTTTCAGGGGTCGTGATTTTTCATCTTAAAATTAACCTCATGAGGTTTGTCCTGCTGTTTTAACTTATAGATGGGGAACCTGAGATTTAGGATGACATCCTTGCTCAAAGTCACACAGCAAGGGTGAGGCTCCCGCCCGCGGGCACTCAACTGTAGATTTCACTGTTTCTGCTTTTCATTCTTTGGGGGTGAACAGAAAAGGGAAGCGAGGGTATTATTGTGATAAATATAGAAAAGGTTTCTAGAAACAGGAAAAAAGTCAAGAGATGACAGGAAGAAAGACAGACTGAGGAAAAAATCGAATTCACAGAGAAACAAGAGGAGGGGCCTATTGCCAGAAGGGGAAACTGAGGCCATAAGCCTTTGGACAGTGTGTGTATATTCTGGAGTGCTGCTGGAACAACAGGGAGGTCGAGGTTCAGATCCTAGACCCTCTCGTACAAGTGTTTGCCTGAGTTTGTTTCCTCCTGGGCAGGGAGATGAGCTGAGTGAGGCTCAGGTGGCCATTTGGAACCACAAACATGGGCTTTGTAGCAAGTTCTTAACCTTCCTCACTAGTGTGGTTTTCTCATTCATACGATGGGCATAAAATCAGTGCTTAGCTCACAGGACTACATGTAAAATGTCCAGAACACACATGGTGTGGTTCAATAAATATTCACGTTATTATATGAGAAACTGGAGCCTCAATAACCCTGATCATCATTTAGGAGGATTAGATACTAATATAGAGTATAAAGTAAAGACTCAATCAACTATTGTCATTTCTATACTGAGGTTTAAATCCTTTCTTTTCTTTCTTTGTCTCTCTTCCCTCCCTCTTTCCTCCCTTCCTTTTCTTTCTCTCTTTTAAAGATTTTATTTACTTGACAGAGAGAAAGAGAGCACAAGCAGGGGGGTGGCAGGCAGAGGGAGAGAGAGAAGCAGACTCCTCACTAAACAGGGAGCCTGACATGGGACTCGATCCCAGGATCCTGGAATCATGACCAGAGCCCAAGGCAGGTGTTTAACTGACTGTGCCACCCAGTGCTCTCCCTTACTTGTCTTGTCTTGTATTTTCTTGTCTTGTCTTTTCATTTTTCTCTCCTTTTGTTTTCTTTTTCTTTCTTTTTCTCTTCTCTTCTCTCCTCTCCTTTCCTCTCTCTCTTTTCATTTCTCTTTCTTCCCTCTCTCCTCTCCCCTTTCTTGCTTTTGAGAGCTTTCTATTTCTAACCCTAAATCAATGTTTGCCGATTTTCTGAGTTGAATACTTTTAAAATCTGGCTTTCCCAGCATTAATTCTAATCTCTGGACATGATTCTTCCTAAGGTTCTTGCCCTCAGTAAACCAGTTTAACAATTTAGCTTCAAAAATTCAGATCAACACAACTAGCTTGTTCCAACCATAGAACAAATATTGAGGGAAACAGATTGAAGATCCGAGTTGGTTTCTGTAAATCTGTGGTGAATTTAACCATGTCTCACACTGGGATCTTTCATTTATATTTTATGTACAGTATGTCCTAGAAGGGGGCAACTGAGAGAAAGGGCTCCAACCAAAAGCAGGGAGGGAAGAAGAGCTAGAGAGCTATGAAATGGATACACAAGCCAGGATAGGAGTAAATGGACACAGAAGGATATCAGAAAAGCTATCTTTTGTAAATCTTACAATGTGCATATTGGCACATGATGGTTTGCTTACAGCTGGGTCAGAGCAAATTGCTGTAATCTCTTGAGATATTTTCAAACATCCAATGTTTGACTTGTAAGAACCAAGTGCTGAGATTTTTCACTGAGTCACTGTTTCTTAAACATCACAGGTGAGAATACAAAGATTATTGTAGAGGTCTGTTCTGGTTCTTGGTCTGTCATTGGCAATGGGCCATTCTAGTTGCTTGGCCCTGAAGGCAGCTTATTACTGTATTTGAGGAAGGTGTGGGCAATGAAATAGTATTAAGTACAATTTAGAAAAGTCATCCTAGTCCTTCAGTCTTTTACAGACACTTTGCTTATGAGGTATAACGAAATGTAGGATCCTTGCATGAAATTTGCATTCTAAAAATAAAAATCTGCTGTGTGCAGCTAGACTAAGCCAGGCAGAGGAAGAGGTGGAGGACTAGAATGATGAGCAACTCTCCTTCCCTTTAAACCCAAGACCTACTCCTAGAAATTTCTAGATTCAGCTAAAATATCAAACTCATCCTTTAAGTTAAAAGTTAGTGCTATGCTTAGAATAGGAAAACCAGAACTGTTTTATCTTTTATCTAACAAGATATTTCTGTTTATTAAAATGGAAAATGTTTAGCCTATTAAGATATCACTCTTAGAATCTAATGACCAAAGAAATATCTGTCAAAAAATTTAAATCAATACACAGTGTATGTGTAGGGACAACACTGGGTTTTCAGGGGCCTAACTCAGTTGGAAGTTTTATTTTAGGGTTACATGAATTTGTAGATCCCTTATAAGAATTCCCTATGTTCTGAAAGCTTTTTTAAAGTTACTTCATTCCTTTTTTCTACTTAGCAGTAGGACTTGATATTTTCAACTTTGGAAGAACTTAGAGATAAATAAATTGTGGGGGGTTTTTTGTTGTTAAAAAAAAAAGTTCCTTCATTAATGTTGATTGTATTTCTGATACTTCGGGGGATACTCATACAGATAGTCCAAGTTAGATAACACTGTAGTACTGATCATAACCACAGGATGGCAGGATGCTAACACTTTTGACTCCGTATTTCAGAAAACCTTGCTTTACCTCTGGAAGTTCTCTTCACAATCTTTTTTGGATAGGGTGGTAGAGTGTTTAAAAGACCAGTGTTCTCTCTCCTTCTTTCTGTATGTGTGTATGTGTGTAATTTTACTTTATTTTATATATTTATGTGTGGTAAGTGGATAAGTGTGATGTCAGTCAAATATTTCATTTGCAAGGGTCAACATAAACGATAATTACATTTTTCATAAAATAATTATGCTTTTCTGGACCAAATAGATCCTCATTCTAAAACTCTAACTACTGGCTTATTGGAAATCATTAGTGTGTCAGTTAATTAGTGGAGGATATAACTCCATTTCTCAGGTAAGCTAGAAGAAACAATAAACCTATTTCTGGATTCTCAATTTTAGTGTTTCCCTAAGGAAGAGAGTCAGAATTTGCACTACTTTCATTTCCAAGATTTGTACAGAAAGAATATGACTGATTCTATGCCCCTGAGTGATTGAGGATCACCATATGGATTTCAGAAATAAGTATCTCAATGGGGCTTTTCAAAGTTCAGGATAAAAAGCTTAGATAAACTTAAACAGGACATTAGAATATGCTGGGTAAGACTAGCATTAAGTTGGATCAGTTTTTGGAAACATCTCTTTTATACTGAGTTAGAGTTTTTGCACTTTTCTGAGTTTTTATACTTAGCACAATTAAATACTTTTATAATCCTAGTTATGATTAAGTACTTGAAAAAAGAAGGCTTAGTTTAGGAGAAAAAATAAAAAGGAATGAAATGTTAGAGTGTAAAGACCTAAATTGCCTGGACATGGTAACATTATAAGACTTTCTTTTTGTCACTGAATTTTTTTAAAGTGAACTTCAAAGTTTTATTTTGAATTTGATTGCTTCTGTTTAGTGGTCTTTCTTTACATAAATAAATGTTAGCTTTTAGCTATTTAAATAATTTGTTTTCTCTCTGAAAGACACATTATCTAACTAATATGAATCTAACTTCTTTATTTATAGACTTTTAGGTCAGGGAAATTAAAGTGTATTATTACATTCTCTAAAGCTACCAGAGACAAAAAAAAAAAAAAAGAATCAGTTTATTAAATTCATGTGAATGAATGAAATCTTAAATTAGTTAATAGGTATATATTTTTACACTTAGTGTACATTTATATTTATGTAATTAGACAGTAAATATATGATTTGATAGTGTCATATATGTTATAACATATGTATTGAATGTTGGAAATTTGTCATTTATAGTGAATCTGGGGTTTTCTGGCTATGTCTTTTCATATAACAAAGATAACATATATTTCACTCATTTATTCATTTTAAAAAGGAAGTGTTTAAAGGGGAAAATTGACTTCTGGAAATGTTTATGTGGCATTTTAAAGACATTACTCTTTAAAAATGAAATGCTCTTCCTTTTATAATAACTAATAAGTTTTGGACTATGGAGTAAGTTTCATTCTCTTACTCTTATCACACGACTGGCATTATGTATGATTGGCAATGATTTGAAAATATGAGAGGCTTTTTATATTTCCTACTTCTTCCTCTTTAGTTTTGAGTATTTTCTGTGTCTATCCTAGGATATAGAACTACTTCATCAAAGTGGGGAGGAGTGAGTGTATCTACCTGTTACACATCCTCAGATACCCTACAACTGTGCAGTCACTCCATACTATGTAATAATAGTTTTGCCTGTGTGGTTTGTCTGTTTCCCTTACTTAGTTGTAAGCTCCATGAGGCCAAGACCATATCTACTTTGCTCACTGTTATATCCTCAGTGCCTAGAACAGTACCTGGAATGTAATAAATATCTTTTGGCTATTGGCTTGCAACCAGTTAGTGTTGCCTGAGACTGATGTGACACAATCAGGACCCAGAGATCTAGGCAGTCCTCGCTGTCTGTTCACTACCTCACTGACTCCATTCAAAAATCTCTCCCAGGTACATCCCTCCATTAGAAGAACAGGGTGGGTTATTGGTCTTTTCACTGGGCAAGAAATTGTTCTCCAGGAAATGAAAATCACTTGCTCAGTCCAACTCAGTGCCCATGATTTGATAACAGCTTGGGGTGATCAGCCTTCCCTGGGACACTTTTTCTTGGAGGAGACATAAGGGATATGAGAAAAGTGGAAGGAGAAATAAAGAGAAGGTATATGCTTCTGCTTTCACCTTGTCTATTCTGTTTCCTTTCTCACTGGACTGTCTGGACACTGCCCCTGTGAACACCTGACCATGGGCTCACCCTTGAGCCATCTCTTTGTTTCACATCCCACATTCCATCCATCAGCACATTCTGTGGGCATCTCCATTGCTACAATCCTGGTTGAAGCCACCACTGTCTCTCACTTAAATTACTGTAATAACCTCTTGATTGATTGATCCAACTGATTCTGTCATTGGTCTTTTCACTCTGTACTCAACATACTGGTCAGAGTGATACTTTAAATCCAAAACCAGATCATGTCAGTTTTCTACTCAAAAACTTCTACTGGCGGGACGCCTGGGTGGCTCAGTTGGTTAAGCGGCTGCCTTCAGCTCAGGTCATGATCCCAGCGTCCTGGGATTGAGTCCCACATCAGGCTCCTTGCTCGGCAGGGAGCCTGCTTCTCCCTCTGCCTCTGCCTGCCTCTCTGTCTGCCTGTGCTTGCTCCCTCTCTCTCTCTCTCTAACAAACAAATAAATAAAAATCTTAAAAAAAAAAAAAAAAACAACTTCTACTGGCTTCCCATTTTACATGCAAAGACCAAATCCTTACAACCGCCTATCAGATCTGGTCCCTGTATTTCTCTGTTCTCAACGTCTATTGCTCTTCCCCTCAGATAATTCACTTCAGCCACACACACCTTCCCGCCATTCCTGAATTCACAAGACTCACTCTTGGTTCAGGGCCTTTGCACTACCTAGGCCTTCAGCCAGGAATCATTTTCTCCTGAGATATCCTCATTTCCTTGCCTCCTCTAAGTCCTGGCCCAAATATTTCACTCCAGTGAGAGCTTTTCAGAGCACTGCACTTAAAATCGCCACCCTCCGTGCCTCCCACCACCAACAGTCCTTAATTTCTCCCTAAAGCATGTAATGCCATCTGATGACTTATTTATTTGTTCACTATCTGCCCTGGCATCTTAACATGTGAATCTACTCACCAGCCAAGTACTACAGGTGCTTGCCAAGGTCCCTGGGGCAAGGGATTTTGTTTGCTTGCCTCACTGCCATATCACCACTACCTATTAGAGTCCATGGCACATGTAGGTACTGAGTAAACACCATTGAATAAACTACTCACTGAAGGACAAATCCAAATCTCTGGTAAAACTTCGTGTGTCACTGACTCTGCAGCAGCCTTGGTAGGAGGACTTGAATTTCTGCTGTGGTCAATGTTTTGAAGGCGAAAAGAAAGATGCTTGCTGCCTGAGCTTTACTCACCCTTTCTTTCCAGAAGTGCATCCCCTGTCCTCCTAAAGCTCTGTGGGGTGGGGTGCTGCAGGTCATGAGAGTGGGGGCATTAACAGGAATCTGAGAATTTGTACCAGGATTTCAGAAGGGAGGCTGGGGAGTCATGTGCTTTACACCCAATGAAAAGTAACAGTATAAGACAGAATAAATGTATACTTTGGGAACCAGAGGAGAGACAACGTTTCTGGCTGATGTGGGAACAGTAACCTGGGGTGAATGGGACAATTTTGTTAGTAGAGAACAGGAGAAGAGAGTTCTCATGAATGTGTGTTCTGGGAGTGAGTGGTATGAGACACAGGTTGAGTCTCATGCACAGAAAAGTGCATGGAATTTTGAGGGGTAGAAAGCAAACATTGGTTGTAAAGTAACCCTACAAGCATAGTGCAGGTCAAAGGGTTCCAGTCCTAGTTTTGCTAAGTGTCCCAAGTAGCATCACAAGTTGGGTAGAACCCTCAGAATTCTCATTTGGGAATCAGGAGAGGCAAGTGTGCGTTCCAGTCCTTAAAGAGACAGAGAAGACAGATCAGATCCTGGAGAATTTTTGACTTTTCAAATGTTCAGATTCAAGTTCTTCTCCAAATTAACTTGACTTGGAATCTCAAGAAAGGAACCTGCTTGCTAACAAAACATTATAGATGAAAGTGATTCAGACAAGAAATCTAAGTGAGAAACATAAATAAGTAATCAAGGAATTGACCAGGCCTACATTGACAATGTTCTCTAACAAGGTCACATAGGGCTGGTGACTAACAGAGAGCCCATAATATCAGATGCCTGTGATTGGAAGATTTACCTTCAGGAGAAACACACCTATGTTCCTTGTTAACATAGGAAGCATTACTAATGGTAGTTCAGGCCCAGGGAAATCAAAAGGGTATTTGAAAGGAAGGAAAAGTGGCAACATCACCAACTGACCCTTCTAAACACTACCTATGGTTACCATAGTTTGTCACAAGAAACAGGTACATTCTTTTGTATTTGATTGAGGAGGATGACCTAGAGAGCAAAGGAAAGTTCTGAACATCCAGGTGTGCATGAGATGTGCAGAAGAGGGTAAAACTCACAGTGACCAGGAAGGAAAAGACAAACTTAGGCACAGCTTCATGACTTCACCACACAGGGTCCCATGGAATGTAACAGGGATTAGATCATCAGGTTCACACAGGCTCATTAATTTTTCATATCTTCCTGGAGCACAGTCTGGAAGAAATAAAGACCTTAGCCACGTGGGTGGGAAAGAGTCTAGACCACCTGTAATGTCTGCCTGGAATGAGGGGAGAAGGAAGGTTGATGCATTTGCCAACTCTTGGTGGAGATTTGTTGTCATAAATGAATTTGAAGTCCAATTTACAAAGTTTTTCTTTTTTTTTTTTAAGTATTGTACATGGACAACTTATTTTTTTCCTCAGAGATCTCACTGCTCATTGTGCATGAAATCCTAAAGTCTCCAAAGCAAATACAACATGATTGCTTTTGCCCTCTGAATTGATAAGGTCAGAGAAGTAGGAAACCCTACAAAAATGTGCCAGGCGAAAGAGGGGATTTTGTGCATAGAACTGAGTGAGGTAATGAATGCATTTTTTTTTTTCAACACACAAGGGAAACCCACTATTTGGTGGGAACTGTGGTGGGCATATGCCTGAAAGCTATGATGTGCCAATGGGCCAACACAGGTTAGGACCTTCAGCACCAGTAGGGGATGTGCTGATCCTCTGGTTTCCCTGTGAAGGTCCACATATGGAGCCTTCTCTCAAGTCCTCCTACTCTAGTTAAAAAGTTTCTACTCAGGCCCCACTCTCCTTCTGGTATTGCCCCTTCATTTCCTCACTCCACACTCCCGGTACCAGCACTATCATGGGGCCTCTAGGTCGCCTCAGTGTACTCAGTATTCCACCAACTGCCTCTTTGCTTCCCTGGTGTGCCTTGTCCAATCTGCTCCCATTCTTGTCAGTACCCTCTTTCAGAACTACCCACAGAGAGAGACTTCTAATACACATACTCACTCCAAGGCATTAGTAACTAAAAACAACTTAAACTGATATCCCTTTATCCTAACAGGGAAACCAAGAGTTAGACAGTGCCTGGCCCAATGTCAAGTGATGGAAGGAGGGATATTTGCATTGAGAGTGTGCTGACAGGGCCTCCATTGATGCATAAAAACAGCCCTTCCTATAGTTCGTACTGATGGTTCGGGATCATAAGTTCTTACAGCCAAACATTGATGAGCAAAATGTTCTATTTTTTTTGTTGTTATTGTTTTTTTGTTTTCTTCTTCTTTTTTTTTTTTTTTAAGATTTTATTTATTTATTTGACAGAGAGAGATCACAAGTAGGCAGAGAGGCAGGCAGAGAGAGAGGAGGAAACAGGTTCCCTGCCAAGCAGAGAACCTGATGTGGGACTCGATCCCAGGACCCCGAGATCATGACCTGAGCCGAAGGCAGAGGCTTAACCCACTGAGCCACCCAGGTGCCCTTTTGGTTTTCTTCTTAGAACGATGTGTTAATATAAGCTGGAAGCGAAACAAAATCTCTTTAATGTTTTTTATATTTTCCTTTGCAGTACAGCAAGAAACTTTTGTAAACTACTGAAACATAAATTTTAAAGCTTTCCCTTATGTCTTGGTTCCCTTACTACAGAAAAATCTTCAAAACCTTTCAGAAAAAAGGCAAGTTGCCTATGAAGAAAGAATTTAAAAAAACTAAAGGTCTATAAAGAAACCATGTTTGAAGGATGGGAAGAGAATACCAGTGGAAGAAATGTGAAGATTTGATTTGGAAAACAAATCAAAAAAATAGATGTAAACAACTAGAAAATATGAGAATAAGGAAGTTGAACATTAAGGTACTCCTTTGTAGAGCTGAAATAAAGTGCAAATCTGTATATTGTGAAAAGAAGTGAAAGGAAGAAAGAAAAGTAAGTTAGAAAAGTCTTAAGGGAGACATCAAAATAAAAGTAAGTTATGAATATTCTGAATATTTATTTTCTCTAAAATTTCTTTTTTAATATATGATGTCATACTGAGACTTGACTGGGCTTATTTTATTGCGTCATTTTAAATCTCTGTTGAAAATTCAAGCCAGTTTCCGCTTAAAGCACCCTACGTGAAGAGAAAGCAGCCCTCGGAGAGAAATGATTAGATGGGAGACAAACAGAAAACAAGGACAATGAAGAAAAGAAAAAAAGAACACAATACCACAGTTACAAAGGTTGGTTTACAAACTCCGAGAGGAAGCACAGGGTAGTAGCTAGCCTGCTTGTATTTACATAGATCTGGACTTAAGTTCTGACTCTGGGACTTTGATGGTGGTGTGGATGGACCTTGGCCAGTTTTCTTAAGCTCATCTGTCTGATTCAGCTCCAAACCCTTGAGACTGCAACAGGGCCTGGCACACAGAAGGGATACACTTAATGTCTGTTGAATGAATGGTTGAATGACTCCCCCAACACGAATAGTAATTCTTATCCAATGGGGTTGTGGCAAGATTCAAGTTAGATTGTATCTATTCTCTTATTATTAGAATATTGTCCATATGGGTAATGTGGAATTACACATGCAAGGAAGGGCCAGCTTTTCACAAGCTCCTGACACACCAATGAGGATCCAAATTTGTGCTTAGGTATATGTGGTCCCAGAGCTTCTGCTGTGTCCTCACATTACAGACGGCTCATCTGTGTCCCACAACCTCTAATACCCCTGTGCTATACGTTATTATATACTTGTCCCATAAGACAGTATATAGTTAAATAGTTCTACACACAGTGCATGTATCAGGTGAACATATTTGGCATTTGGTAAATGATTACTGATAAATAAATGAGAGGAAGTTGGCAGACAGTGTAAGAGAGCTTTAGGCACCACTGCCAAGAATCCCCTTGCACACATACAGTCCTCACCGCCACATCCATTTTGTGGCCAAATTCGCACAGTGGAGGCAGGTTGCCAGTCACTGGACTCCTCAGTATGCCTTTCCACACTCAAAACACACATCAATTAATGTCTAAGCCCCAGTTCCCTTGTATCTAGTTATCATTTCCCGAGATAAAACCAAAGATGGTAAAAATGTGGGATATGGATAAGGAAAAATACACGAATTCAAGCAAGTTTATGATTAAAGGGAAAAAAATACTGAATCATTTTAGAACACTGAAAAAAATAAAATAAATTAAAAAAATACTGAATCAGATAAGGAGGGAAATCCTCATAGTTGGGGTGGACATGGAGTTAGTATTGTACCTTATTTTTTCCTCCCTTCCCCTATGTTCATTTGTTTTGTTTCTTAATTACATATATGAGTGAAATCCTACGGTATTTGTCTTTCTTGGACTGACTTATTTCACTTAGCATAAATACCCTCTAGTTCTGTCTTTGCAAATGGCAAGATTTCATTCTTTTTGATGGCTGAGTAATATTCGTGTGTGTGTGTGTGTGTGTGTGTGTGTGTGTATCTACTTATCTGCCAGTGGACAGCTGGGCTCTTTCTGTATTTTGGCTACTATGGACATTGTTGCTATAAACATTGGGGTGCAGGTGCCCCTTTGGATTGGTATGTTTGTATCCTTTGGATAAATACCCAGTATTTATGCAATAAATTACTGCAATACCCAGTAGTGCAATTTCTAGGTTGTAGGGTGGTTCTATTTTTAATATTAATTGTTATATTAAAAACTTCCTTTATTTCCAGAGAGGTGGGATAACAATTTTCAAAGCTGAAAGTTCAACATCTTTTCAAGGTTTATCCATGATGAATAGCTCTGAGTAACCAGTTGTAACAAAACAAGTACAAAAGATGACAAGTACAGTGAATGTTTAATGCTGACTTGGCACCTGACATCTTACATTATTGTAAATAATGCTGCTATGAACATGGGGTGCAGATATCTTTCTGAGTTAGTGACTTTGTTTCCTTTAGATATATTACCAAAAGTGGAATTGCTGGCTTACATGGTAGTTTTGTTTTCAATCTTTTGAAAGATTGAAAGAATCTTTTGAAAGAATATTTTGATCCTCCATACTGTTTCCCATACTGGTTGTACAAATTAACAACCTTGCCAACAGTACACAAATGTTCCCTTTTCTCCATATCCATGCCAGCATTTGTTATTTCTTGTCTTTTTGATGATGGTCATTCTAACAAGTATGAGGTAGTATCTCACTGTGGTTTTAATCTGTATTTCCCTAGTGATAGTGAGCATCTTTTTATGTACCTGTTGGCCTTTGTATATCTTCTTTGGAGAAATGTCTATTTAGGTTCTTTGTCCATTTTTAAAACTGGGTTATTTGTTTTTGGTTTTGTTTTGTTATTGAGCTGTATGAGTTCTTTACATAACTTGTTTATTAACTCCTTATCAAATATAAGGTTTTCAAATATTTTTTCACTTTCCATAGGTGTTTTTTTGTTGTTGTTGTACAGTTAGCTTGATATAATCTCACTTGTTTATTTTGTATTTTGTCGCTTGTGCTTTAAGTGTTATATCAAAAAATCATTACCAAGACCCATGTCAAGGAGAATTATTCCTATGTTTTCTTCTAGGAGTTGCATGGTTTTAGGTCTCACATTTAAGTCTTTTACCCATATTGTGCATGCTCTGAGATATGGGTTCAGTTTCATTCTTTTACATGTGAATATCCAATTATCCCAGCACTATTTATTGAAGAGACTGTCTTTTTACATGAATATTCTTGGCTCCCTTGTCAAATATTAGTTGGCCTTATATACTTGGGTCTATTTCTGGGCGTTCTATTTTATTCCATTGGTTTATTTATCTGTTTTTTATGACAATACCATACCATTTTGATGACTTTAGCTTTAAAATACAGCTTGAGGGACACCTGGGTGGCTCAGTTGGTTGAGCGGCTGCCTTCGGCTCAGATCATGATCCCAACATCCTGGGATCGAGTCCTGCGTCGGGCTCCTTGCTCGGCAGGGAGCCTGCTTCTCCCTCTGCCTCTGCCTGCCACTCTGTCTGCCTGTGCTCACTCTCTCTGACAAATAAATAAATAAAAATCTTTAAAAAAATGTTTAATAAAATAAAATAAAATACAGCTTGAAATCAGGAAATGTGTTGCATCTTGCTTTGTTCTTCTTTCTCAGAATTTCTTTGGCATCATTTGTGGTTTCATATAAATCTTATGAGTGTTTTTTCTACTTCTGTAAAAATAATGCTTTTGGAATCTCAATAGTGATTGTATTGAATATATAGATGCCTTTTGGTAGTATTGACATCCTAACAATATTAATTATTCTAATCCATGAATACAGGATACTTTCTATTTATTTGTATCTTCTTGAATTTCTTTCATCAGTGTCTTGTAGTTTTCAGAGATCTTTCACCTCCATAGCTAAATTAATTTCTATGTATTTTATTGTTTTTAATGCTCTTACAAATGGGATAGATTTCTTTATTTTTTGGAAAATTCATTGTTTGTGCACAGACATGCTACTGATTTTTGAATGTTGATTTTGTGTCCTGCAGCCTCATTGAATTCACTGATTAGATATAACAGTATTTGTTTATTAAGTAGGCTCCACATCCAGTATGAAGCCTAACACAGGGCTTGAACTCATGACCCTGAGATCAAGAACTGAGCTGAGGCATGTCTGGGTGGCTCAGATAGGTTAAGCATCTTACTCCTGGTTTCAGCTCAGGCCACAATCTCATGGTCCTGGGATCAAGCCCCACATCAGGCTTTACATTTAGCCTGGAGTCTGAAAGACTCTCCTTCTACCCCTACCCCTACTCACGTGTGCTCTCTCTCTCTTTCTCTTAAATAAATCAATAACTCTTTTTTTTTTTTTCTTAAGGAACTGAGCTGAGATCAAGTTTGACACTTAACCAACTGAGCCTCCCAGGAGCCTGTAACAGTATTTTTAAAAAAAATTTTTAAGATTTTATTTATTAGTTAGAGAGAGAGAGAGAGAGAGAGCACAGGCAGACAGAGAGACAGGCAGAGGCAGAGGGAGAAGCAGGCTCCCTGCTGAGCAAGGAGCCCAATGTGGGACTCAATCCCAGGACGCTGGGATCATGACCTGAGCCGAAGGCAGCCGCTTAACCAACTGAGCCACCCAGGAGTCCCTGTAACAGTATTTTTTTCTTTAATTTTTTAATTTATTTGACAGAGAGAGATCACAAGTAGGCAGAGAGGCAGGCAGAGTGAGAGGAGGAAGCAGGCTCCCTGCAGAGCAGAGCCCGATGCGGGGCTCGATCCCAGGACTCTGAGACCATGACCTGAGCCGAAGGCAGAGGCTTAACCCACTGAGCCACCCAGGGGTCCCTGTAACAGTATTTTTTTAATTAAGATTTTATTTTTAAGTAATATCTACACCCAATTTGGGGCTCAAACCCACAACTCTGAGATCAAAAGTTTATACTCACTGACTGAGCCAGCCAGGTGCCCCAGATCTTAACAGTTTTTTGAGTGAGGCTTTAGGATTTTCTATATATAGAATCATGTCATCTGCAAAATAGAGGCAATTTTACTTCTTCAGTTTCAGTTCTGATACCTTTTCTTTCTTTTTCTTGACTGCTCTAGTTAGGACTTCCAGTACAATGTTGATAAAAGTGGCAAGAGTGAACACCCTTATTTTGTTCCTGATCTTAGAGGGAAAGCTTTCCTCCTTTCACCATTGAGTATGATATGAGCTATGGGTTTATTGTATATGGGCTTTATTATGTTGGAATATATTTTTATACAGCCTTTATTATGTTGGGATATATTTTTCCATGCCTAATTTGTTAAGAGTTTTTATCATGAATGGATGTTAAATTTTACCAAATGTTTTTTCTGTGTCTATTGAGATGATAATATAATTCTTTTATTTCATTGTATAATTGTGATGTATCACATTGGTTGATTTGTATATGTTGAACCATCCTGGCTTTCCAGGGATAAATCCCACTGGATCATAGTGAATATTTTAATGTGCTACTGAATTTGTTTTGTGAGTATTTTACTGAGAATTTTTGTATCTTTATTAGAGAAATTAGTCTACAGTTTTCTTTTCTAGGTTTTCTGCATCAGGATAATGCTGACCTTGTAAAAGATGTGTTCCCACCTTTTTGAGTTTTTGTAAGAGTTTGAGAGGGACTGGTATTAATTATTCTTTAAGTGTTTCCTAAAATTTACTTATGAAGCCATTTAGTCCTGGGCTTTTTTTCTTGGGAGATTTTTGATTACTGATTCAGTCTCCTTATTAACAATTGATCTATTCAGATTTTCTATTTTTTCCTGATTCAGTCTTGGTAAGTTGCATGTTTCTAAGAATTGTTCTATTTTTCTAGGTTGGCCAGGTTTTTAGTGTATAGCTGTTCAAATAATCTCTTATGATGCTTAAAATTTTTGTAGTATCTGTTCTAATGTCTCCTTTTTCAGTTACAATTATATTGATTTATGTCCTTTCTTTTTTCCTTGGTTAGTCTGGCTAAGGGTTTGTCAATTTTGCTTATCTTTTCAAGAGCAAACTCTTAGTTCTGGTTAATTTTTTTCTATAATTTTTTCTGTTCTATATTTTATTTATTTCTGGTTTAATATTTATTATTTCCTCTATTCTGCTAACTTTGGGCTTAGCTTGTTCTTTTTCTCATTCCTTAAGGCATAAAGTTAAATTGTATATTTGTGAGCTTTTTTGCTTCTTAATGTAGCATTTATTGCAATAAACTTCCCCCTTAGAACTTCTTTTGCTAAATCTCACAAGTTCTGATATATTATGTTCCCATTTTCATTTGTCTCAAGAAATTTTTTAATTTCCCCTTAATTTCTTCTTTGATCCATTGGTTGTTTAGGAGAGTGTTAATAGTCTATATGCGAATTTTTCAGTTTTCCTCTTGTTATCAATTTCTAGTTTCATGTCATTGTTGTCAGAGAAGACACTTAGTATGATTTTAGTTCTCTTGAATTTGCTAATACTTGTTTTGTGGCCTAACATATGGTCTATCCTAGAAAACATTTCATGTGTGCTTGAGAAGAATGTGTATTCTGTTGATCTTGGACAGAACATTCTGGATAGGTCTGTTAGGTCTATTTGATCCATAGGTTGTTCAAACCTGCTGTTTCCTTGGGTGATTCTCCTATCCATTGTAGGGAGTGGGGCATTAAAATTTCCAACTATAATTATATCCATATTTATTTCTCCTTTTACCTCCGTTAGTTTTTGCTATATATATATTTAGGTGGTCCAATGTTGCATGCATAAATATTTATAACTTTAATATTTTCCTGATATATTTATTTAACCCTTTTGTTATATAGTGACCTTCTTTGTCTTTTTTCTAACCATTTTAGTTTAAAGCCTATTTTGTCTGATAAAAGTCTAGCTTCCCTTTCTTTTTTGTTGTTGTTACCATTTGCTTGAAATGTCTTTTTCCACACATTCACTTTCTATGTGTCTTTAAGGCTAAAGTGTCTTGTAGGCAGCATGTTGTTGGGTCTTGTTTTTTGTTTCTTTGATCTGCTCAGTCATTCTAGGTCTCTTAATTGGAGAATTTAATCTGTTTACATTTAAAGTAATTATCAAAATGTAAGGACTTAGTATTGCTTTTGTTAATTTTTTTTATTCTTTTGTGTATCCACTGTTCCTTTCTTCTCATCCTACTTTGTGTGTGTGTGTGTGTGTGTGTGTGTGTTTTGGTGGCTTTTGATACCAGTGTGCTTTGACCTCTTTATCTTGTTCTTTAATTTCATTACTACAGGATTTTCCCTCACAGTTATTTTGAGGCTTACATAAAATATCTTAAACATCCTATTTTAAACTGATAACACCCTAACTTCAATTGAATTCATATGCTTTAGAGTTTTACATCTTCCCCTCACATTTTAGGTTATTATTAGGTTAGGTTATCATTAGGATGAGCAGGTTGACCTACAATAAGTCCAAAGTCCCTTCCTCTTAGAAACTTTTTGGACTCTTCAAGATGGAATGCTATTAGCAGAAATAAATAAATATCATGATTATGTGGGAACAGACACTGCACCCTGGAGGCTGATGGTCACAGAAGAAAATTTCCAGTTTGGGGGCATTACTATATACCATTGTATTATAGAGAAAAGGAGAAATGCATACTAGGATAGGTAATAATAAGAGCTAACACTCATTTAGTGTTTTCTACCAGTTATTGTGCTAAATTATTAAATATATTCATTCACTTGTGTGTCACAACAACTTGTGAGGTATTACTATAACCACTTTATTTTCAGAAACTTGAGGCTTAGAGAGATTAAATTTTTAAGACAGCTAGTAAGTGGGGGAGCAGGCATTTCATCTATAGTTTATTTATTTCGTAATATGAGCACTGAATCATTATATATTAGCATGTAGTAAGCAAAATGATTTTTTTAAAAGATTTTATTTTATTTATTTGACAGACAGAGATCACAAGTAGGCAGAGAGGCAGGCAGAGAGAGAGGAGGAAGCAGGCTCCCTGCAGAGCAGAGAGCCCGATTCGGGGCCCGATCCCAGGACCCTGAGATCATGACCCGAGCTGAAGGCAGCCGCTTAATCCACTGAGCCACCCAGGCGCCCCAGCAAAATTATTTTTAATGGTTCATACATCTGGTGTTTTATGTAGTAAGGTTGTAAGTACATCCACTATTAGGGAGAACTAAACCAAGAAGCACTGATAGTTTAATCAGATAGGACATGTTAGGGTAGCCATGTAAGTGTTGAAGGTCCAGACTTCAAAATTTCAGGTCCTGAACCAACAGTATTCCAGAGGTTACATTAAAAGGTTTTTGTGCACTGGTTATAGAACTGGATTTTAATTCAATGTGGTAGTACTCCTGAGCCTTAACTCTGGAGTGTATCTATCTATCTATCTATCTAAAAATTTCTCCCTCTTACTCACAACATTGTTTATAAGAAGAGACTAAGTCATGGATTGGCATTCCTGGAGAGATCTTCAAAAAAGCACTAAAGATTGATCATAAGTAATTTTTATTATTTTTTAATTTATTATTTTTTATAATTTTTAAATTTTTAAATAAGCATATAATGTATTATTAGCCTCAGGGGTACAGGTCTGTGAATCACCAGGTTTACATACTTCACAGCACTCACCATAGCACATACCCTCCCCAATGTCCATAACCCCACCCCCTCTCCCTACCGCCCTCTTATGACCCCTGGGATCATAAGTAATTTTGCAAGTATTTGTAGCTTATGAAAAAGGATTACGTGTATAACTCTATTTGCAGTCTCACAGTGGCTACTAAATGTTAACTAATTGTTGTTAGTCAGATAGTAGAAAGTTACTGTATCAGAGCTCTGGAGGAAAGAAATGGCATTCTCCATCAAGAAACTTCAGTAAAGGGAACTTTTCAGTGGTTAAGGGATTATTTACTGGGTTAAAGGAAACCAATGAGAGGATGATGAAGCACTATAAACCTAATAACTGCAGGAAACCAACATCCACCACGAGAAGAGACAATTAATGGAAACTTCTAAGAGTAACTCTACCTCTGGAGGTCAACATACAGGACCTTTGTCCTTGGGTGAATAGCCTCGGTTTCCCTATGGTAATTTGTATGGAGGGAGCCAGAGGATAAATGCACTGAACTTCCTCCTTCCCACCCTCTGATTCACTGCTCATGCCATTCATGACAAAAATCTAGTTAGAAGAAGACAGGAAACTTCTTGGTACAGTCAAAGAAGGTCAGCTCCCAGGTTGCAGAACAGGATGGAGCGGGTAGGGGATAGACCTATAGAGGCAAATGGAAATACTCTAGAAATATATGTTTTATGTAGTCACAAGTTAACTTTCATCTTTTTATGCCCATCACATCCCATAAGACTGTGGAGGAGAATGGGAAAGGACTTGGCATTCTCTCCCTGATATAAGTCCCTGAGCTTTTCTCATTCTAGTAAGTCAAACAAGGGACAGATAATTATACACATTATATATTTATACAATGGTGCACAACAGATTTCCACTATAAGAGGATAACTTTGCCTTGTGCTGCTACTAGGTAGTTGATAAGCTACACTAGGTGAGTCCTAATTAAGGCCATAAGACCTCTGTATTCACAGTTATATGATCCTAACGGCTGTCCAAAGGCAAAAACAATAAAAGTCGGGATTTATCTTCTGTGACCATACTTACTTATTAATCCGGTATCCCTTGGGCCTCATTTAAATGTCCTTATGGGAACGCCTGGGTGGTTCAGTTGGTTAAGCAGCTGCCTTCGGCTCAGGTCATGATCCCAGCGTCCTGGGATCGAGTCCCACATCGGGCTCCTTGCTCGCCAGGGAGCCTGCTTCTCCCTCTGCCTCTGCCTGCCACTCTGTCTGCCTGTGCTCGCTCTCTCTCTGACAAATAAATTAAAAAAAAAAAAATTTAAAAAAATGTCCTTATCCTATCCCTGACTCCCAGACTGTGCACAGTCTAGGTATGCGCTTATAAAATAGTCCATGATCTAGATAAATTTTTATATTTTTAGCCTTTAGTATCTCAGACTTTACTAAAACTCACTTCTCCTGGGTTCTCTTCTGATGGAGTCTGCATAGCCTTTGGATACACAAACTGAGAAACCAATTCAAGAAGAAATGTGCTTAATGGTAAATAAATTTTTGATATATTGCCTCATTTATAATAGGAAAGGGATCTTCAATGGCTCATTACACAGAAGTTTCTAAAGTAGGGGATTCTTTGCTTACCTATCAAATCATAACGGGAACCATCTTGACTAACTCAGTGGTATAAAGTTAATGTTGTTTATTGTCTTTAAGCTGTCATTCGTTTATTCAGACATGCATTCACTCAATATCTGCTATGTGCTGGGCATCAAGTTAGTGCTGGGAAAGTTGACAATAAAGCACTCTGGTCACCTGTAAGATGCTCACAGTTAAAATGCTCTGAAACATGTCAAGGAGACATAGTGAGATGAGGTCTACAGGTGCACAATCTCAGGGACTACTGGATCAGAGAGGGGAAGAAACTATTACAAATTGAGAAGCAGAAGGTGATAGAAGGACAGGAAAGGCTTTTGAAAAGTTTTCTTGAGCCAAGCTCTGAGAAACTATTAGGAAGGAGCTAAATGAAGAATGGAAAATTTTCTAGGCCTCCAAAATGGCATGACAGCATGGGACATTTGAGAAACAGTAAAATGGAAAGAGGGAATGTCATAAGGAGGAGCAGGAGACAATATTGGGAAATGAGATAAGTTCTTAAGGTCGTTATAGGTCAAACATAGAATTTTGGACTTATACATTATACATTGGACTTCATTTCATCACCCAAAAAGGATGAAAAACCAAGAGATTATATATAGTACATTTGTACTTTTTTGATAAGAGATGTGGCCTAGACAATGCTATTCACTGTTCCATTTAATTTTTTTTTTCTAGGCACATTTTCCAGACTCCTGTTATCTCTCTGGGGCCTTAAGACTTGTTCTGATCAATGGAATATGTGCAAAAGTAATGAACACCATCACTCTAAAGGGTCCAGACTCAAATATCCTGCATCATGTTCCACATTCTCTCAATTCACTTGTCAAGTAATTAAAATGTAGGTGATCTAGGAGAGGAGTCCAAGGAAGCCCTAGGAGATAATGGAGCTACATGATGGGAGGATCTTTTGTCATCACTTGGAGAACTGTCCAGGAGAGCAGCCATTAGACTATGGCATGAGGAAGGAATAAACTTTGTTGATACCTCAACTGCTGGGATTTGGTGACTGTTTTTTTAGAGTAGATAACATGAATTACACTGACTAATCCAAGAGTCCGTTGGATCTTCAGCAAGGGAATAATATAATTAAGTTTATGTTTTAGTAAGATTAGCAGTGTAGAGAGGATAAAGTAGAGATGGTATGGAAAACTTGAAAGTGGGGAGACCAATCATATGATTAGTGCAATAATCTAAGCAGGAAATGAAGATGTCTTGATTTACAGTAATGGCAGCAAAAATGGCAAGAAGATACATTTACAGGATACTAACAGGCTAGAATCACAGTATCCAGGGATTAGTCTCAGGGATCTTAGCTTTGCCTCCACCCTAGAATCACCTGAAGAGATTTTAATAAGGTCAATAACCATGCTGCACCTGAGATCAAGTAGGTCAGAATCAACATATTCATAAACTCCCCAGGTTATTTCAATGTGCAGTCAAGTATGAAAACCAGTTTTATTTAAAAAAAATTTTTTTTTAAAGATTTTATTTATTTATTTGACAGACAGAGATCACAAGTAGGCATAGAGGCAGGCAGAGAGAGAGGGGGGAAGCAGGCTCCCTGCTGAGCCACCCAGGTGCCCCGAAAACCACTGTTTTAGAGCCACGGTCTCAGAATATTGTCCTGATCTCAGAATATTGTCTCAGGACAAGAGGAATCCATGTTACCTGGGAACTTGTTAGGAATGCAAATTCTCATGCCCTACCTAAGCTGACCAATTGCTTGTATCTACCTGGGACTGAAGGGTTTACTCATAAAGGACTCTTAATATTAAAATTTGATAGTCCCCTATATCAGACCTACTAAGCTTAAATTCAAGGGGTGGGGCCCAGCAATCTGCATTTATATCATCGATCCATAACATCCTATTTGCCATATAATAAGCTATTGCCATTTTGTTGAATGAGTAAGTGAAGAATCTAAAATATCTTCCCTATACTCTTCGTACAAAGCCAGGCTCCTTTAGCTCAGATTACATGATCATATTGCTTGGAAGTACCCAGGTTAGTGCTTCAGTTTCAGAAGACTTAAAATTAATTCCTGTTATGAGCTAAATTAATTCTTTGTTTCTAATCAGCAATCTTTTGGGGACATTGTTTTTGTCTTGTATTTTGCCTAGTGCTGATTTTTCTGGGCATTAAGCCCAGTTGGAACTAATTTGTGTTTGTTTTTCCTTCTACTAATGCTTCCAATTTAATATAGAAATGGTCAATTTCCTTATTATTGTTATTACTCACTTCATTTACTAGAATAAAGATGTCCCATCGTCTAGGCACAGGGTCAAAAGTCAGACCTCTGGGTTTTTCTTCTGCCTTTTACTGAGTGACCCCAATGCATGTAGATAAATAGCCAAGTGAACACAAACACGTCCTCTACAGCCGGAGAGGGATTTAGGGATTAGCCAGTGCGGCCTTGTTTTCACACATAAGGAGAAAAACCCCACATCATGGTTTGTCAGGAAATATTATCCTGGAGTGATTATTACTGTTGCCTCCCCTCCTTGTTAAGGGCGCCTGGGTGGCTCAGTGGGTTAAGGCCTCTGCCTTCGGCTCAGGTCATGATCCCAGAGTCCTGGGATCAAGCCCCGCAACGGGCTCTCTGCTCAGCGGGGAGACTGCTTCCCTTCCTCCCTCTGCCTGACTCTCTGTCTACTTGTAATCTCTGTCAAATAAATAAATAAAATCTTTAAAAAAAAAAAAAGAGTGTCCCCATTTGGGCTATGGTCACCCGACATATGAGGAATTTCAGAGTTAATATGAGCTAAGACATGCAATAGGTCAGTGACAGACTGGATGTATGGAAAAATGTTTCACCTCTTCATAAATGAATCTGCTTTTCCAACAGTTCAAGATGGGATGGTTTCTAGTTTCAAGTTTTATTATAAATACCACTGTAATAATCTGACCAAAATATACATGTCACCATGTCCCATTTGGAGTCCTAGAGGAGCCCACTAGGATTAGTCTAGCATAGCACATTAGTCTAAAGTTTCTGATTGTATTTTATTTTACTCCATTTTAATATTATCTATCTATCATCTATTTTCAATCTATCTATCATCTATCATCTATCAATCATCTATTATCTATCACCTATTATCTATCATCTATCAATCATCTATTATCTATCTATCATCAACTATTGCCTATCTATCTATCTATCTATCTATCTATCAAGTTTCTGACTTGAAGATACATCTTACATAAAAAGATCTCATGCCAGCAATAAAGTGGTATCTAAGCACACAAATCTGTAGCCAGATGCGTGCCTGGGTCCTAGATTCATCAATAGCCAGTTCTGGCTTTAATTTCTCCACCTCTCAGTTTCCTCATATGTAAAACAAGAATGATGGCAGTAACAATATTACCCAACTCCTAGGGATTTTTAGGAACTAAATAATGAATCATGTGTCTATCATACATAAAGTGCTTAGACATTGCCTGGCACCTAGCAAGCATCAAGCGTGTGTGAGTGATGATTATCGCTTTTACCATCATCCTATATGCTACTAACCACTCTTCTCTCACTGGCACATCACAGTCCAGCAGTAATAAGCCTTGGCACAGACTTCTGTGGCTTTATGAATCTACATGTCCTTAAAAGTGTGTGTGGCAAAGGCAAAAACCATGGCTTCCTGATTGCTGCATCCCAAGCAAACAGTAAGGAAATGGCAATAAGAGAGGCACTTAATACATGCTTCTCAAATAAGTGAACGAAAGGATGAATAAAATAATGGAGCTACTTGTAAGATAAACGTCTGTGCTTCAACTTTCTCTTAGAACTTTATCTTTTGAAGAGAGTACCCTTAAAATAAATCCCACAGAACCCTGAATATTTTAGAGTGTTCTTGATTCAAAATTGGAGGGAGAAATATTCTGAATGAAGAGGGAGGTATAGGTACTGACAATAGGGATAATATCCCAGAGGGAATTTTCCTGCTTTTGTGGTTTGTTACACACATATCTCTGGACTTTTAAAATTTAATATCCTACATTGCCTATAATTCTGTCATTTGGCAATAACTTAGATTTATAAATATCTTCTTTGAAAGAGTGGACATTCCTATAGAGAGGGCATAATGTTATTAGTAAAAAAGATTCATATATTTTATCTCATTCCAATTTCATTTTTACTGACACCAGGTAAGATCACCTCCACTGAATTTAATGGAGATTTTGACTGCAGAAGTGAGAAGATAAAAGGAGTAATAAATAACTTTGGAGCATGGGGTACTTCATGGAAAGAATGAGGCCTGGAAGTATGCTTCAGAAAGATTTAGAGCCTGGGAAGCAGGACAGCAAGAGATGAGAAAGAGGTGTAAAAGGAGAAGAATATTAAAATAATGTTTTTCTGGTTTCTGGATTTTTTTTTTTTAATCCAGGGCCATGCCTAAACACAAGAAAGATAAGAAAACTTCCTTTTTCTGTCTTCTTTTTTTCTTGTAACTGTATGGACACTGCTCTCCTCAGAGAATTTATGATAGATGTTAGGAATAGCATAGAAACTAATTATAGGCATGGGTATAAAGGCAAAAATGAGTCATTTATTTAAAAATTCATCCTGATATAATAAGAGAGAGACATATAATCTAAATGATATGATCAACTTATCTGTATTAATCAGAAGAGACAGAAGGATATCAAATTTAAAATAAAAATAAGCCAAATATTACTAGACCTTAAGCTTCTTGAGCACAGGGGCTGAGCCTGACTCACCACATGATCCCCAGAACTCAGCCCACAGACAACTCAATGGAATAGACTCAATGGAATGAAGGGATGGATGATTTGGAGTTAGAATCAAGTCAGGGACACATTTCCCCCTCTTTTTGCTTTACTCTTCTCTTCCCTTTTTCATCTTTCTCTCAGCCTGCCTCTGGGCCCTTTTTGACTTAGCTCTAATGTCTGAGGTAAGAATTATTGAAAACCCTTCAAACTACTTTCTGTCAAGGACACAGACTATCTGGAATCCAAAAAAGCGGCGAACTAAACCCAGAAAAGGGTCTTCAGAGGCAGGATCCACTCTAGGGTTGTGCCATTAAAGACAACTTCCTACTTTCCCAGCTCGGCCTATTGGTTCAGATTTTTGAGAGACTTTTTGGCTCCTGCACTGTCAATGGCTTGTTTCATTAGGTTAGTGGACTTGGACTGGTCTTCTTCCTTGGCCCAATCAGTTATGGGAAGGGAGAATAGAATCAAGTCCCTTTGGGCCGATGGAAGAGAGTTTTATTAGTTTGCTTGGGCTGCTGCAACAACGTACCACACACTGGGTGGCTTAAATAGCAGAAATTGATTTTTTTCACATTTCTGAAGCCTAGGAGTCCAAGGTCAAGGTGCCATCAGCACTGTTTCCTTCTGAGGACTGTGAAGGAAAGATCTATGTCAGTCCTCTCTCCCTGGCTTATAGATGGCTCTTTTCTCTTTGTGATTCACACTGTCTGACTTTTGTGTGTGCATGACTGTATCCAAATTTTCTCTTCTTATTCATAGGACACCAGTCATATTAGAGCCCACTCTAATACTCTCATTTAACCTTGTTTACTTCTGTGAAGATTTCATCTCTAAATACAATCACATTCTGAGACACTGAAGGATAAAATTTTAACCTATGATTTTTTTTGGTGGGCTGGGGACACAATTCAGCACATAACAGGTACATTCTTTTAAATGGTAGCAAGAAAGCGTGAGCATTTCTTGTATTCCTGCTATTGAAAATGCTACTCTGATCTATTATCTAGGGATAATAACTCCAGATGTATGCTCAGATAACAAACAGTAGATAGGGTCAAACACGATACTCCTATTATGTCCTATTAGACAAAATTACACTTCCTTTTAAAATAGAAATACTTGTTTTCAAAATACCTAGAAAAGACTTTTCTTTTTTTTTTACAAAAAAGAAGACCATAAAATTTTCTTTATTATAATTCTTGACATTTATTAAGAAATCTAAATTACTTCTAACTTGATGTGAGAGGTCATCTACATCCCAGTTCATTTTCAAGGCATGTGTTGCATATGGGGTATAGTAATTATTCCTGACACTGGAGCCTGGCCCTTGATGTTTTAGAGCATGCTAAACAAAATCAGCATAAAAAGCTTCTTATGAAGCATACCAAATTAAGCTCATGTTCCATTTTTAATTGTTCATCATCCACAGGGTAGTGGGAATTGATGCCAGAGTCAACACAATGGAAACAAGGAGTCTAGGAGGACTCAGTGGCATAGAGCTGTGTAGCAGGCAGCAGAGAGAAGAGGGTATGACAGAAAGAATATGCACTTCCAGCAGTCACTGTTGCTGCCTTTAAATCCTACCAGGCAGCCGCAGCCCCCATCATAAACTATGCATCCACACAGCAAACAAGGGAGAAATATGACAACAGAATGGGGAAAGATAGATGCAAGTGAACCATTTTGGAATGCTGCTTATGTATGAATGGAAGCGTAGGGAAAGAACTTTATGGGAAGCTCACTATTCAAGGACAACCCAAAAGCTTATATACCTTCCTCTGTACCCTGATGCCCTTATTTTTATTAGAACAAGAAACTAATTCCAAGGTAAAGTTTTATATGCATATATAGACCTTATATGCATATGCATATATATATATACGTGCACACATGTATATGTGTATATATGTGTCTGTGCATATACATACACACACAGATACACATGTGTATGGATTCACTATTTCTATTTCACATTAACTGCTATTTCATTTAATCCTAAATTAGGAAAAGAAGGGTGTCCATGTAATAGAAAAGATCAGCTCAGATGGAGCACCAGCAGGTGACGGTACCTGGCATTACTCTTTTTTCAGAGCAACAGTGACACATATCCACCCCTAGAGTTGGCCTTGCAAACTCCACTGCCTCACTTGGCAGGAAACAAATAAACCTGTTGGTGATAAGACTGACCCATAAGGCCTTTCCACTGAAAAATAAAAGGGCAGTACTTTTTTTTTTTGCCCTGAAATTTGATAAACTATTTTTGTTTCTATTGAATTTAGTAAAAGCATCGCTGTGGACTGAATAGTGTGCCCCCAAAACTCAAATATCAAAGCCCTAACTCCCAATATGATAATATTTGGGGATGGGATCTTTGGGAGATGATTAGATCTAGATGAGGTTATGGGGGGTGAGGCCCTCATGATGTGAGGCCCTCATGATGTACCCTTATAAGAAGGGACGCCAGAGAGCATGCTGTTTCTTCCTAGAAGCACACATACACATGTGCACGCATGTGCATACACATGCATAGCTCCTCCAGGAAAAGCCGTGTGAACACACAGTGAGAGAAGGAGGATGTCTGCCAGCCAGGAAGACAGCCCCCATCAGAACCTGACCATGCTGGCCCTCTGACCTTGAGTCTCCCAAAACTCTAAAAAAATAAATTTCTGCTCAAGCTCCTCAGTCTATGGTATTTGCTTATGGCAGTTGACAGAATAAGACAAATACATTAAGCATATGGGCTGGAGTTTGAAAATCCAGAAGAGAAAAAATTTCAAAAGATCTTGGAAGGGAATAGGTACTCTATGTTTTATCAATAGACAGTTAATAATACTTCATTTCTTAATGAATGTGTAGGAGGGAGAAAAGAGTTTATTTATTACCTAAGTCTGAATGTGTTCCAGAAAAATGCATTTTCCCTTTAAATTCACAATTATTCTATGAAGTACATTGTCTTTATAGCAGAATGTAAATATAATTGGTTAAGTATGAAAACTTAGTCCTGTTTTGCTTTTCTTTCATTTCTTTTTTACATTGGAAAGATGGAATGCAAATATTCCCTCCCCATTCATGTCCCATCTTCCACGTCCTGGGAGGGTTTATGGACTAAGTCCTTCTAGTCCTTAATGAAAAAGCAAATTTTTTTTTTATTGATTTTCCTTCTAATTAGGGTCAATTAGGAAATTAAACAAAAAAAGAGTGGAGAGATTTTCCTAAGCAGAGTGACTTGGAAGAAGAGAGAGGATTGAAACCCACCCACCCCTTGCTTCAC
Source organism: Taxidea taxus jeffersonii (assembly GCA_003697995.1). Classification (NCBI taxonomy): domain Eukaryota; kingdom Metazoa; phylum Chordata; class Mammalia; order Carnivora; family Mustelidae; genus Taxidea; species Taxidea taxus. The sequence goes on from ML109174.1 coordinate 70,577, forward strand.
AGCCCATAAAAAAAGAGGGTCCCTTGGCTGGGGTGGGAGGGAGAGAGGGCTGAGATACTGGAGCAGGGTGCTCGGAACACTATGCCTTGGCAATATTTCTGCGGAACTGAAAGATCCCATAGAAGTGTAGCTTGTTGACATGGTTAGGGCTGGGAATCCTACCTCCAAAAATTCTCCACATTGATCCAGATGGCCTTAATATCCCTCTCAGCTGGTCTTAACTTTAAATAGGTTTCTTCTTGACTATTGTCCTCTAACCCCCCCCCTTTTTTGTAGTAGTTACTTCAGAAAACTTAAAATTTAAAACTCTTTGAGATGTAAATCATCTCCCAGCTTCTTGCCAGGAATTTGTTTCTTAAAGACCTGCCTCCTACCCACTTGAAATGTAATCATCACGAAAGATAAGGCACCAATCTCCCAATCTTTGTGAGAGTGTAGGAGTCTTAGATAAGCACCAATTAGCAAACACTGAAATCCTAGTCACATTGATAAAATCTGTAGGCTAAAAGCATTCTCCAGTACTTTTCCACTACCTCACCCCACACTTTAAAACTTTGTTTTTTTGTTTCAACTAAGTTGAGTTCAATCTCTCTTTCCAACTACAATAGTCCTGAGTGAAGTATTTCTTGCTTGGTTAACTTCTTCTGGTATAATTTTACTTTGAGAATATCCCAAGGCTAGAAGAAAAGAACAGGAGAAAGGACAGTATAGACATCAACATGAACACATCAGCAGTGACCTGTGTGGAGACACGACCAGAGAAAGTCTCTTCTAACTCTTTGACATCACATGAAATACAACGGTTGAATAGACTGAGGGAAACTACGTGGTTAAGTTTCCTACCAGTCCAGCAGAATGGGAGCTCATGGTTAAGATACCTAAAATAAATATATACCTTATATATTTTTTTGTTGCTGTTGCTATGGCCATGGTGCTTTGTCAGTGGAGAAATAAGAAAAGGAGGCTCAGATTCAGATAATGGATCAAGAGACATGAGGATAGTGTGGAGCCTAGGACATTTGAAATGGAGATGCCAAGAGAAGTCAAGGAGGTTAAGTGAGTGACAAGCTAGTTGATGAGAAGTAATAGGTTAGGAACATGGAGCAAGAGCTGATAAGAGATTGCTGGTAAAATAGATGATGTACTAGGTCTGTTTGCATAGGACATAGAACAATAGGGCACAGGGAATCCTGCTTAATTCTGGGAAATGGGATAGATTTGAGCTAGAATTATTTTTAACATTACTCCTGTGCCACAATATCTTCATCTTAATAATGATGCTAATATCTAACAATTACTCAAGACTTTCTATAGTCCAAGCCTGTGATTTACACTCCTATTTTCAGAATAATAAGAACTTCAGGTAACATAAGACTTAGACCATTCATCCTCTCTTTGCCTCACCCTTCTCATCATATACTAATAAGTCCTGACAACCTCTAAAATAGTGGATTCCAGCCACTTTTTTCTCATCTCTTACAGCCATTATCACCTACCAAGTCACCTTCAACTCTCCCCTAGGCTATTGCAAGTCTTCCTTCCAGCCTCCCTATTTCCACACTTGTCTTTCCATGACCTATTCTCCAGGGAGGAACATGAATAATTCTTTTTCTAAAAAATGTATATTATATCGTATTACTCAACAATTTAAAATCCTCCAGTGGCTTCCCATCACCCTTAGACTAAAATCACAATTCCTCACCGCGACACCATCTGCATTCTGGCCATATCTACAATCACATTTCAGGCCTCTACCTCAGGAGAGTCTCGTTTGCCATGTCCTCTGCACAGAATGCATTTTCATGAGCCTTTTTTTGCCTCCTCACCATTCAGCCCTCAGCTTAAATGTCCTCTTGAGACCAGCCTTTCCTAACAATCCTAGCCAAAAAACCCAGTCGCTCTTTATTTCATTGCTCTTTCATTAATACACTTCTGTCTGAAATTCTTGTTATTTGTTTAATTATTTTCTCTCCTCCCCATCAGAGAACCCCATGAATACAGGGATTCTCTTTGTCTCTCGTTCACTGATACAAATACATCCCTAGTACCAAAGCAGAGCCCAAGCCACTCAACTGAGACTATTCACTGAGAAAACAAAAGATATGGAAGTCAAGCAAGGTTTTGAATGACTGCCAAGTTTATGCTATTGAAATCATGTTTTAATCCTTTATAATAGATCCCTATGTTATATATTTCATTTCCAAATTTGTTAGCATGGGATTTGAGGCTAACTCTGACCTTGCTCCTGCTGAGCTGCCTAGTTTCATTTCTCAACAATTGTCCCTTGTCTCTCCTGCTCCTATACGTTAGCCATATGCACACAGAACTTGTGTTTCCTCTAAAGGGCTGCGTTCACTTTCTGCTTGGGTTGCCCTCGTACTTGGCTTGCCCAAAATACTATTTTTTCTCTTTCTTAACCTCAATAAGTTTCATGTATTTTACAATCTCATTTCAAGTGCAATCTCCAGGAAGCCTTTCCTCACTTCTTTCCTTTTCCCTGTCCAGGTTAGTGATGACTCTGACACTTCTGTAACTGATGTCCCTATGCCCTTAAACCTTCCCATTACAGGGCATAGCTGCCCAACCTCCTTTTGTCAGAAGGCTTCTCCTGCTCTGCTTGCTCACACAGCAGGTGGACAAGGCTGGGAAATGAATGGTCTAGCCCCCTTGTCTGAGGCGTGTGATCCACAGTTTCCCTGTGTTCCCTGAGAGGCGTAATCCCAGTGGCTCACAGTAGGGCCTTGCTTTATCTTGCATCCTTCCTTTCTCACTTCCCCATTTCCCTGCTGGTGTTTCCTTCACCACCCCTCCCCCCCAATAAATTATTTTTCCTCAAATCCTTATGTTAGGTTTGCTTCTTGGGGAAACGAGACTAGGAGAGGATCTTAGAGTACTCATCACACTGTATTACAATTATCTGCTTGCTTTTGACCTTGCTAGAGTGCTTGAGAGCTGGGACTGCATTTTGTATCTGTATTCTCTACACTTAGCAGAAAGTACGCACCGAGTAAGCATGCAGTAAGTGCTCAGCAAATCAGTGAACGATGCTTAATAGATACCTGATGAGCTGAACTAGAAAAGAGGATTTCTTACTCTAGGAAGGAAGGAGACAGATATTTCTCACATGGCTTGGTTTTGAGGATGCTTTTCAGTTTCTTGCAGTTTCTGCCATATAATTCTGTTAGTAGAGATTTGTAGAATAATTTTTTCCCAGCTCTGATTTTGTTCATTCCTTTGTACTGATTATTCATAATATAAAATTTAGCAGTTCCCAGTGTCCTGGGCTGCTCTTCAGAAATGAACAAATATGCTGAGATTAGTGTCAGAAAGTCCATTTCCTAGAATGCACAGCATAGCCATTGCTTCAGGGTTGTGAATTTTGCATTTCCTTTTAATTCTGGGAAATCATGCCTCTCTTCTTTATTTTAATTTTGGCTATTATAATCTAAATTAACTCAGAAAAAAATTTTAGAGAAAAACTATGTTATTATTTATGGTAGCAATTTTGGACTTTATTCTTGTTAGGTATCACCAGCACTATGCATAGAGATTAGTTATTGTAGCATCAATGTAGCATCTCTTAAAACAGACAAATAAAACAAAAAAACTAAAATAAAAAAATAAATAAAAAGCTAAAAAAATAAATACAAGAAAACGGGGGTGCCTGGGTGGCTCAGTTGGTTGAGTGTCAGACTCTTGATTTCAGCTCAGGTCATGATCCTCGTGTCCTGGGATGCAGGCCAACATTGGGCTCCCACTCTAGGGGGCGTCTGCTTGTTTCTGCTCCCTCTGTCCCTCCCCCTGCCTGTGCATGTGTACTAACAGTCTCTCTCTCTCTCTCAAGTAAATAAATAAATCTTAAAAAAAAAAAATCCAAGAAAATGGTATCCTCAATTGTCCATTGGAGCAGAAATATTTTTTTAAATATACTATTTGTTCTCTTCTGGTGATAAACTCAAAATGCATTCTATTGGGATTAAAACTAGATCTGTGCTAGAAGAGATTAGCCTGTCTGACTCCCTCCTTGTTTTGACACTTACCTTCCCTTTCCCTGGTGCTCTGTTCTTTGATTGTGCCAGTATCTTATGATTACATATTAAAACTATTTTTGAAATTTTCGAATAAAATTTCTCTTCTGTATTACTAATTCCCCTCTAAACTTTGCAGCTGTTGTTTAGGAAATACTTACTGTTCCCCTTGCCCAGCACAAAGAGTAAGCATTCTTGTTCCATCGATACTGGACTTGACTAAGTGCCTTCCACTGGGATATCAGTGAATATGATCCATCCCTTGCCCAATCAGAAGCTTTCAATGGGCTCGGTGGTTTGGCTCATTCAGTCTCTTTAACTACTGTCTTTGCCCTGAGAAGGTGAGAAGGTAGTGCCCCAGGGCTTGCTGCCCTTTGACCTGGGATCTGGAATGGGAGACAAAGGAAGCCAACCTAGACATGTTCTTTAGTCTAAAGTGGAGCCACCACAGCCCGCCCCTGGGATCTGTGAATGAGACTTTAGCTTATGTTGGCAGCCACTGAAATATTTGTGGGATTGCTTATTATACAGCATCATCACCCCAAAGCAGAAAAATGCAGCAAATGTCCGTGCAAATAAGTCAAACAGTTAAGATTTTCATACTCCAAGGTTGGTTTAATATTTAGAAAGTTTATTAACTATATTCACTACGACTTATAGAATTCAAAAATTAATGTCCTAAAACGACACTAATAAACATAAAGGCAGCACTTCGAAAGAGGCCAGCGAGTTTTCACTTTGTATTTCTTCTTAAAGTCTAAGCTATTCTATTTGTCTATTTATGCATTCTCATACTTGCAAATGGAGCTACATAATTTTCCCCAAAGTATCACAACTTTTTAAAACAATTAGCTCTTTGATTATTTTTACCAGAGTGTTTATGAGACTAAAGTGGTCACTCAAGTCATGTAGACTACATGCTGTGGGAGGGACCAGAAACTTTACCTTTCCTTGTATTCATGGCTTTTGCACTGTGATGAACACATTGTAGGTGATGTGTAAGCATGTGATTAAATTTAACTGCAATGCCTTGACACAATTCTACGCTGAATACCCCGTTAACCCCTGGGGTTGCAAAAACCCCGTGGTAGAACAACTTGACTATAGGGCTTCCAGATAACAGTTCTGTGATTCAGCTGTGCCTTTCTTTTAAAGCATTGGAAATTATTATTAAGGCTTTTATTTATTCATAAAATAAATATATCTTGATCATCAACCTAGCCTGGGTATCAGTGTCCCTAACCCCAAGGAGTCCATGGTCCAGTTAAATAGATAATATTAATGTGAATCAGGAGAAAGGTAAGAGATGTTTTGTTGACTGTCATTGAGGACAGTGTGTTTTATTTCCTTTCCATGCTAGGAGAGAGAATCAATAGCATGGTAATTATGCTCATTATTGGGAAAAAAGAGTTTTCAACACATAGCTTGATTCTGCTCAAGCTAATTCTGATGATAATTTTTCTTGACCATTCACCGCCATTTTAGCTTCTAGCAATGGTGCCAGTAATGTTAACAGCTGCTTGAAGAAAGGATATGAAAATGTTCTATTGAATTATGGAATATTAACCAATTTTCCCAAGAAATTCAGTTTTAGAATACATGCCTGCGTTGCTTATTTCTCATTGAAGGACATCACACTTTGCTTGTTTCAGGCCTTAATTCAATGGACTTGATCAGGGAAATAACCCTTACAGCTAATTCAAGAACAAATTTTGTATTTTCCTGCTGACAAAAGGCCTTCAAACTTGAATTCTAACACTCCTGAGACCCTATTAATTCTAAGAGGGAAGTCCTTATGAGACTTATTCCATTACAGAAACTATGGTTTGCTGGCAAAATACACCTACAGCATGCTTTTTCTTTTTTTTAGGTATAATTGACACGTATCATTATATTTGTTCCAAGTATACAACATAATGATTTGATATTTGTATATATTGCAAAATGATCACCACAGTTAGTCTAGTTAACATCTGACCATTGTTTGTTTTTATAAGTAAAGTTTTATTGGAATATGACTTTGTTTTTTAGTTTATGTTTTGCCTACCACAGAAATAATATGGCCTGCAAACCTAAAATTATTTCCGTGTGGCCCATTATAGAAAAATGTTCTGATTCCTCTATAAGCTATATCATGATCAGTGGCAGGCTATGATTTTTTTGTATTATTATCTGAAACTTGAGTTAGCCATACCCCCTACTCCCCACATTCCCTGATTTGTATCTGAATTACTAAGGCTTTAGAAGTAAAATAATACATTTATTTGAAAGGCCTTTTGTTAAGAGATGAGGGGACTTTTGTCATGTTGTTTATTCATTCCTTCAGCAGGCCAGAAAGTGTCAGGTCTTTTATTTCCACTCTGGAAATCTTTTTTTGTTCATTTGTTTGTTTATTAAAGAGAGAGAGAATGCAGGATTGGGGTGGGTAGAGAGGGGCAGGGAGAGGGAGGAGAAAATAATCTCAAGTAGACTGTGCTAAGCCTGGAGCCGCAAGAGGGGCTCAGTCTCATCACCCTGAGATTGTGACCTGAGCTGAAACCAAGAGTGGGCGCTTAACTGACAGAGCCACCGGGGTGTCCCTCTGGAAATCTTGATGGAAAATGTGTATTTAGGTATTAAAGAAAAATGTTAGTATATGTTGGGTAGTAGGAGGATGGAAAAAATTTTCAAATAATGGTGAGTCTCTTATATCTCCTTTAAATAATTTCAGGATATCCTTTTTAAAAATATGGTAAATGTGGATAAACAAGGAAGAAAGAAGAATAGTGCTTTAAAAAAAAATCTGCTACAATGTATTCTTTTACTCTTCCAAAATAGTTCCTGCACATTCTGATTTTAATGAGTTTCTATAGTATCTACCGATGCCTTCTATCTCTGCATTAAAGCATATATTATCTTTACAAGACAATTAGTAATTGTCCAGATTATTGATGTTACTTAGTCTGAAAAGAGATAAGAGTGATTTTTGACTCGCTGTTTGTTCATGTTCTTGTATTTATAAGATGCTGCCATGATTACTTGAAAAATACAGAAAGTGAACCACATCTGTTGGTTTTGAGCTGGCACAGCTGGAAGTTCCTTAGTTTATGTACCAAACTTTTTATATGGGCATGATTTTTAGTTGCCTATTCTGTCTGTATTTATGCAAATTACAGTGTTATTTATAAGTAAGTAAATAATCATTTCTAAGACAACATCTGCACTACTGTCTGATTATTAAACACCTGCAAAGTCAGCTTGCTCCGAATGGAAGTCCATATACTGCTTGAATCAGACCACAGCTTGAAATAAATTTCAACCATTTGTGTGCTTATTGATCTCAATCTTAATTTGAGACATTTATTTATTGGTGATCGGTCTTAGATATGCCTTTTATTTAAGGGTATTTTTGGATCTTCCAAATATAAAAATCTGATGTGATGAGAACTAAAGAAAGAGAGAAATTTTAATTCCCGACTCCCACATCACTTACCAAGTTTGTGACCTTGTGACCATGTGACTTAACTTCTTAGCTCCTCTTCCTTCATCCGTAAAGTAGGGATCACAGCACTGATCTTGCAGGGATTTTCTGAGGGGGAAGTAAGAAAATGTGTGTAAGTCACAAACTGATGCACAGTTAGGTATGTGAACATTAGTGCTCCTCTTTCTTTACATTTCTATTACACATTCTGAAGCATAACTGCCCTTTCCTCCAGCCATCCCAAAATACCAGAAAATGGCTTATTTAGGGACAGAAAGAGGATGCTTGAGGAGGTTCGAAGCTATGTCTAGAACTACTAGAATTAACTATTATTCAAACTCATAATAATTCTTTTTGGGAAACAATGAAAATCAGAAGAAAAATAGGAGTGGAGGTAGAAGTTACACATTTCAATATTTGACTGTCTTGTAGGTAAAGGGATGGAGCTGTGAATAAATTATTTTGGTGACTACTTATGCCACAAATATAATGCCATACACTAACATACCATATATCTAAAGATTTTGTCAGACATTAAAACAACTTAAAAATTATATTGATTTTAGTTTTATCTCTAGCATTAATATTTCTGCCCACCAAATAAGTTGTAAACATGTTGATGACAGGAAATTGGATGAAAGTGAATTTATAGTACATTAAAAGTTATTTCAGTTCAGTATCTGTAGGGTTTAATGAGATCGATTTTACTTAATCCATCTCCTGAATTTACTTCTTGAACAACCACTAGCCAATTATGGTGAAATCTTTACTGCTGTTTTTCTAACTCCTCTATTGATCATTCTTCTATCTGTGGTGCTACCACATCTATCTCATATATTAATTTTTTTCCCCTCCAGTCAATGCCGACCTCTGTTCATTAGCGGCAACGTCTGTGGACTTGAAAGCAAAAAAGATTCTCATCTTTTCTTTGCCACCAATTAGTCACATAGCTGGAGAAATCTCTGATATTCTCCATGCCTCTAATTCCCTCTTTTGTTGGGCCCTTAGGGATTCAGGGAGTTGTGGATTAGTTGAAGAAATACTGGACCACAAGTCAGCTGTTGTGAAATGTAGCTTTGTGTGACCTTAGGCAATTTAATTAATCCAGCTGGACTTCGGCTTTCTCATTCGCAAACTTTCATGCAAACAGTTCCCACAGTTACTGGTGCCATCTACATGCCTAACAACTGAGTATCAGGTCTATAAATGATCCATGCCAAATAGGTAGACTTCCCTGACTGAGTTTCCTTTATTTAAAGGGTTATACATCAATTGGTCTGCCTCATCTGGGCATCTTTAGCAACATCATACTTAAGCAATTTTTTAAAATTTAAGTATAATCAATACAATGTTCATTAGTTTCAGGCATATAACATACGTTATAAGATGCTGACCACAAGTGTAGCTACCCTCTGTCACCATATAATGCTATTACAGTATCATTGACTGTATTCCCTATTCTGTGACTTTTCTTCCATGACTTATACATTCTATAACTGGAAGCCTGTATCACCCTTCACTTATATAAACATCTTCATATTTTTTCTAACACATATTTTTTAATTGTTTTATTAGTAAATACTATTAATTTTCCCTATCACCTAGTTTTATACATATATATATATATATGCATATCATATATATATATAGAGAGAGAGAGAGAGAGAGGGAGAGAGAGAGAGAGAGAGAGAGAGAGAGAGAGAGAGAGAGAGAGAAGAGAGAATCCCAGGCAGGCTCCATGTCCAATGAGGTACCCAACATGGGGCTCCATCTCACGACCCTGAGATTATTACCTGGGCCAAAATCAAGAATCAGATGCCTGAGTGAGCCACGCAGGCACCCCTCTATTGTTTTATTTTTTTATTTTGTTTTATTTGAATATAGTTGACACACACTGTTACATTAGTTTCAGGTATACAACATAGTGATTGGACAAGCTTCTACTTACGCTCTGCCCACCACAAGTGTAGCTACCATCAGTCCCCATACAAAACTACTACAATATCATTGACTGTGTTCCTTATGCTGTGTCTTTTATTCCCATGACTTACTCATTCCACAGCTGGAAGCCTGTGTCTCCCTCGCCCCTTCACCCATTTTGCCCAACCCCCACATCCCTCTACTCTGGGCAACCACTTAGTTTATCCTATTTATAGGTCCGTTTCTGCTTTTTGTTTGTTACTTGTTTAAGATTCCACTTATGAGTGAAATCATATAGTATTTGTCTCTCTCAGTCTGACTTATTTCACTTAGTGTAATACCCTCTAGGTCCATCCATGTTATCACAAATGTCATGATCTCATCTTTCTTGTGGCTGCATCATATTCCATTGTACATAAGTCACATAATTTTTATAATGGCAAAGTAAGAAATTGACAATAATCAAACCACACTCTGAAATGAGAGTTATATGCATTTGCTATATGAAGAACAAAAAACTTCATATTGAAGCAAGTGATTACAAATACATTTAATGAGATTCTGTCATAAAATTCTTGACCTCCTCTCTAAGGAAATGTGTTTGCTATTGAGTATAGAGCTGTCTTCTCCTGGCATCTCCATTTCCTCCCTCTGCCACACTACCCTTTCCCCATGCCAGTCCATGTGCCGTGTTTCTTCCCATTGTGCTAAATTTCTAAATATCGCTTGTAGAGGAGTTCTTGGTTTTTCTGTTAGCAATTGCTCAGTGGTTAGATTTTAATAAGAAATTCCATACCAAATGACTCATTAAAGATGTTTGCTTTTGCTACATTCTGTAAAAGATTTTATATTTCTGAGAATTCTGCTGATGTTTTCTGTTATGCCTCGTGTATCTCTACCAACTTATAGCAGGATTTGGGGAGCATACCATCACACCATCCATTTGGTTGCAAGAGAACTTAGAGATGGAAACCTATCTGGAAGTTACTCCTTCATTGGTAGAGTTATGACCTCATGGTCATCCTTAGGAGAGATCCTTCCCAGATTGTAGTGGCCTGAGGCTTTTAAAATTTACTCTCATGTTATATCTGCTGTTGTATAGGTGTAATTTAGTTTCCATAAATGCTGGTCATTTCTACTTCTTGGGCAGCGTTTAAGTCCACATCCCCCGCCAGCTCCCATCCTGGTCTCTTACACTCTGGGTCATTATACATCTGCCAACTTATACCTATAGATATACATCTAACTGTCCCAGGAGTAAGTACCAGACTACTAGGGACAGCCCCTGTACCCCAGAGCCTGCTGAAATTACCCAAACCAGCCAACCCAAAGCATGATTATTCTGCCTCACTTGTTTCTTCCCACAGAAACCACAATAAAAGTGCTTGCATATAGTTCCCCTCTCTTCCTCTGCCTCTTGACCAAACCCCAGTGGCCTTGCATGGTGTGTTGTGTTCTCTCCAGGGAATTGTGAGTATAACAAAGCTGTAAGACAGTTTCTGGTTTCTCTCTCTTGAGTCTCATCTGGCCTCACCATTCTTCATCCAAGGTAATATGGTTAAAATAAGTGGTCATATATGTTTCAAGTTTTCTCAAAGATTATACTTCCTATCAGTAACCCCAATAAGTACTGAGAAAGGGAAGAAAAAGGAAATGATGCAATAGCAAGAAAATCTGCCATTTCTTAACAGATCCTCAGAAGTTTCCAGGTAAATACCTGAAACAATTTTATATAAACACAATTCATGCTGGAGCAGACTATTAGAGATTACATTGGATTCTCTGGACATTTTTCAAAAGGTTTGTTTTCATTTCATCATTTCTAGTATTTGAAGATTCATTCTGTTGACATTATTTAAAGTCCCTAAACTTATTCACTACCAACTATTCTTTCGAAAAACCACACGGAGGTAGAAATATCTAAACCTTCATTAAATTGTAGAGATGAGATGATTAGTTTTGGTTACTTTGAACTCACCCGGGTTCCCAGCTCAGGAGCCTGTGGCTGTATCTTGTAACTCATTTCAGATAGCTGGTGAGTTCATTTCAACCCTGGCGTTTGTGTAGATTTTCAAGGGCCTGATCATTTTCTCTAGTGTTATTATAATCTGAAGTAGGATTGGGCATGCTTTTTCTGTAAATATGTCATATGCAGTAGTTGTTCTTCAAACTTAAAAATGAGGTAATGTTGAGAAAACTAAAAAGAAGAAAAAAAGAAGGCGAGAAATAGGAAGAAGGAATTCCTGTTTGTTGCAGTATGTTTTTAGTAGTGAGAAAGAGTGTCACCTGGTTATATAATTCTGGTTATATAAAAATGGTACTTAGTTGGTCTTGAGCAGTATCTACACACATACTTGAAATAAAATTAAGAATTCAAATACATTCTTTGACTTATTTACCTCATTCTATGTCCTCTCCCCTTAATTTTTTCCCCAAGAGATTTGGTTCTATTCTCCATTTTCATTCATTTGTATATCTGGCAACTGGTATATAATTTTTAAAAACATGTTAATGAGGGACAAATAGTGTCACTAAACTTACTGCTGGCCAAAATTTCAGGGTACAGTTAAAAAAACTACCCCTCAGAGGAAAAAAAAACACTACTCTAAAATCTTTGTAATACAATCGATAATTTAGAGTTACCATAAATAAAGCATTTTTGAATTTATTCAAGACAAATCTTGTCACTGTAGTCTATGAGCACCTGATGGGCCATTCATCAATAATTAATCCAAAAAAAAAGCTTCCACTTGGTGAATTCAAACTGAATTTTTCTCTCTAATTAGTGTACTGTAGAAATGGGTATTTCCTACTCTCATTGTATATTCTTGAATATGCATAAAAAGATACTAATGAAAATTGCTTAAATGGCTTAACAATACTGAATGGTGCTAATTGGACTAAATTTTACATGCCTGGATTCATTTAATAAAATATTTCCTGTGCATATAAAATAAGAATCAGTTTCCCAAACCCATATCTACTGCATAACTCATACCTCAAGAATCTTGTTTTAAGTAGTGGGTCATGTTAGCAAGAGCAAAAAAGACCACTTATTAACCAACAGATTTTATGACTGGCTATTTTACTTTCTTTGAATCTTCCAGCTCCATCCAAAGGGCAGTGTCTTGTGCTTCCCTCTTTGGGCCCATGGGTGGAGATGCAGGCTGGGACAAGATCCTGGAACAGTAGCTTGCTCTTATCTTCTGTTAGTCACTGTTTCCATCTCCTAGCTCTGTGAGGGCTAGCCTATTTTGCTTCACACCCACAATTTCTGTGATTGTCATGTCAAAAGTTCCATCACACATATAGACAAGCTTCTACAAGTCTGAAGCTGACTCAGTTTTATTAAGTGTCCACCTGTGGGCCAAACGACCATTTCTAAGGAGTTAGTGGCATAGGGTGTCAACTTGCTGCTGGGTCATATCCTAAGGTCTGGGTGGGGGGGACACTCCCAGAGATAGAAGTGCAAAGCAAATTGGAGAGACAACCTAAAGTTGCCCATAATAAAATATCCATTTCTCATTTCCCAGTCCTCTGCCTGTAGCATTTACTTCCAGGTGAAGAAGCAGATGGTAGCTCCAAAACAGATATTTCAGTTAGATACCATTATACACATCAAATACTTTGTTCCAGAGCTGATTTGTATAGAGAGAAAGCAGCCTATCTATTTTTCTGTTGTACCAAGTACCAATTAAGTGGTAAATCATCTGACTATTGGCCATCTCTTTCCAAAACCAGTCCCTACAGGATCAGTAATGTTGTGTTGACTATAATTTCTTAGATTGTTCCTACAACAAGTGTTTGTCTTAAAACTTGAAAACTGCAGAAAAGAAACTGACTGGATTGTACTGGCTGGATCCTATCTTTTGACATTTTTAAATTTCAGGAGGAAGACATTCTGTTTTTAAAGTTGGTTGCACTAAACTGTATCTTTATCTAGAGTACGGCTGAATAAATGTAGTGATCATGTCATAAAATTTTTAGATACAGAGAAGGAATTTTTGATTTTTCAGAGAATTTTGGAGTGGGTCAGTAAGCACAGAGCTAGTGGTCATTTTTTTTCCAGAATAAATTGACTGAAGGTACCTGGAGTTAGCTTGTGAATCTCACCTCAAAACTTTAGGAAAATATAATAGGCCCCATAGTAGAGAGTTATTTAAATTCTTACTTAACATACAAAGAACCTAGAAATTTCTCTTTGTACCATTACCAACATCCCACACATGTTGCAGGAAAGCACAGATGCTCAGAGCTTGGACTTGGCATCACATAGACCTAAGCTGGAGTCCTGTTTCCATGTCATTCTGTTCATCATGAACACTTAATCACTCAGTGGCTAGTCCCATGCTGACCAATAACTTGGGCTCTTTGAACCTCAGTCTTCTAATCTATAAAATGTAAAAGGCTTACACTGTGGATTATATTAATGTTGATAAAAGACTTATTATAGGATCTTGGATTGGATTGGATTAATACTCAACTGGAAAGACTAACATTTACTGAGTACTTCCAATAGGCCAGACACCATTCTGTGAACCATACATACTCATCTAATCCTCACAACAATCCTAGGAGGGAGGTACCACTACTATTCTTGGTTTAAGATGAGGAAATTGAGGCATAGAGAGGTGCAGGATAACCTGGCTGGCAGTGACAAGGCCAGGATTTGAACCCAGGCAGACTGGCCAACATTTGTGATCTTAACATGATGCCAGGCAACCTTCTCAGTGAATATTAGCTATTACTGTCAGTATTTTTCTTGTTCTTATTGCTTCTATTGCCTGAAAATCAGAGCACAAAGTAACATGCACTCACACACTCAAGCATAGTTAGTTAATTTGAGAAAGAGGCAAACCAAGGGCAACTAAGTTTGATATATCCAGAAAAGGACATCTCATTATATTAGTGTACCTGTAGGATATTTAATGTGAGTATAGGTTGGACTTTCCTCCAGTCTTCATTCTGCTTTTAAAATATCCTAGAGGGGCTCCTGTGTGGCTCAGTCATTTAAGCGTGCAACTTTTGATTTTGGCTCAGGTCATGATCCCAGGATTATGAGATTGAGTCTTGAACTGAGTGCAGAATCTGCTTGAGATTCTCTCTCCCTTTGCCTCTGCCCCTCCCCCTGCTCACACACATACTCTCTCTCAAATAAATAAATGAAATCTCTGAAAAAATGTCCTAGAACCTTCAGAACTGCCTTTGATTGTTCCAAATGCCAGTTATGGCTGTGCTGCTCAACTGCCTCTTGCCCCTTAATTACTTCTAATCTCTGTTCATCATCAACTCTCTTAATCCCTGGGTGACATACGTATCAACCATATACTAGAATGAAAGATAGCTAGTTGACTAGTTAACCCACTAAGGTAGATTAGCTGATAGACTCCCAAAGAATTGACATTTTGAAATATGAGCTCATTAGCATCAATGAGGCTTTAATCCACACACACCGTGTTAAAGAGATGAATTTCAGAAGTATGGAGGTTGGAGTTGGGAGGAAGGTTTGGGCAGGGGTGGGGGAGGAAATGATTTCCTAACAGTTAAAATTACACTCCAGAGTTTTATCCTGCTATTAAGTTATCCTGACCATAAGGTTATTCCTGGATAATTAGATAGCCTCTGGACCATGAATTGTAATGTTCTTTAAACATTATTTTGAGTAGTTTTCATTTGACCAACTGATGAGATGAATTTGGCTTTTCTCATTGAGATCATAAGTTTTAAAGTTAGCTCTTTTCACTGAGAATTAACACTGTAAGCTCATATTAGGAGGCCGTGGTGAGGCATAGAAGTTATCCCTGACCTCTCAGACCACATCAATTTACAGGAAATTGAATAATAACATAATCAGGGAGGAGCTTAATTAAACCAGAACTTAAACTCTATTTTGGACAGAGAGGCAAGTTTTATAATTGTGCTTTTAAACAAATAGTACTTAAAAATTCTATGTTTCTGAGCTTAGCATTATGGCTTACAAGATGTATATTTGTGGACTTATATTAAATATAGATACACTTTTAGGAATTGATACTAATAACTAACTGATGCTAACTTAAGAACCGTGTTGGGCAATATTTATCAGATTTGTGAGATAGAGCATGCAGGCATTGATATTAAATCTATTTTTCAAAATGAGAAAAGTAAGGCTCAGAGACATAAGTTGCTCAAGTCCTCTAACAAGAAAGGTAGAGCTCTTTTCATGATATCTTGTGAAGAAGAGGCCAGATTGTCGTGGTATCTCTCATACCTCCTCTCACTTCTCCACTCATGTAGTAATTGCTCATCCTGTGTATATGCTTCAGAGCCTCACTACATGTACATTTCCATTGTTCTTTCTTGATATATTCTTTCTGCCTCTTTGTTCTACAAGAGCACCACACTATAATTCAAAGCACACATTGTCATTTTTCTCTCCTCTAAGCTTTTGTTCATAATGTATTCCCCACTTGGAATATCTTCATAGGCCTGACGACCTGCGTTCTCTTCTCTCCTTTGGGATAGGTGGATTCTAGCCATCGTTTAAGGTCAATCTCAGTTGCCACCCCCTTCAGGAAATCTTATCTGATTTCCTCTGGATACGCTAAAAATAATTATGCTTATTTATTTAATAAAATGCATGTGCTACTCTATTAATATGTTGTGTAACATCCACAAAAGTGGGAATTATAAAAGGATGAAATAAATGAATAGAAATCAAATTTCCTCTCTTTTCTTTCCATATGCTACTAAACTGTCATGTGTATTCCACTTTGAGATCACTGGTATAGTGATCTCCTGTATAGCCATGGTTCTCAAGGAAGACTCACCAGGAGTTGTTATGAAAATGAATTTTCACAGGTTCCCTTTAAGGCAATGAATTTGGTGGCAATTAAATGGGTTCAGGAATCTGTCATCTTATTTTATTTGTTTTAAAGATTTTATTTGAAAGAGAGAGAGAGTGCACAGGCGTGTGAAAGTGCACCAGTGGGTGGTGGGCTGTGGGTGTGGGATGGTCAGAGAAAGAGGGTGAAGCAGACACCCAGCTGATCAGGGAACTGGATGTGGGGCTCGATCCCAGGACCGTGAGGTCATGACCTGAGCCAAAGGAAGGCGCTTAACTGACTGAGCTACCCAGGGTCCCCAAACGAGGATTCATTTTTATGTAAACCATTAACAATATTTAACCGGGGCGCCTGGGTGGCTCAGCGGGTTAAAGCCTCTGCCTTCGGCTCAGGTCATGATCTCAGGTCCTGGGATCGAGCCCCACATTGGGCTCTCTGCTCGCAGGGAGTCTGCTTCCTCCTCTCTCTGCCTGCCTCTCTGCCTACTTGTGATCTCTGTCTGTCAAATAAATAAATAAAATCTTTAAAAAAAAAACTATTTAACCAATTTTTAGTAAGCTAAAATCTAATTTATAGCAATGGCTAATAGTATTTAAAAATGTTTTCTAAAAATAATGGAGGAGTATTATATGAATATTATACTCCTAGAAGCTTCTGCAAATGGACACAAAATGGAGATGGGAAAAAAATATGACTATGACATAGACCAGGAAAGTCTTCCACTTCAGAGTTTGTTTATGGATTAAGGAAGTAAAAGGTAGGTCATCCTTAATTCAGATTCTCCTCAACAGCAGCTCTTAGGTTTGCACGGAGCCCACCAGAGGCCCCTATACCTGGGTCAGACAAGATCAAACACCAAAGGCCAAAGAAGTGGTTTACAGCATTATATGGGTACAGCTGGTCAAGGTGGGTACCTGGGTAGAAAAATGGTAAGAGGGGGGAGCCTGGGTAGCTCAGTGGGTTAAAGCTTCTGCCTTTGGCTTAGGTCATGATCCCAGGGTCCTGGGATCGAGTCCCACATCGGGCTCTCTGCTCAGCAGGGAGCTTGGAGCCTGCTTCCTCCCCTCTCTCTGCTGCCTCTCTGCCTACTTGTGATCTCTGACTGTGAAATAAATAAATAAAATCTTTAAAAAAAATGGTAAGAGGAAATGAGAACTATGTGACAGAGCTTGTAAGCATGTTTGAGCTGATAGTATATTTGTAGGAATCAGGGAAATAAAAGCTTATGTTAGTCAATTATAAACATCTTAGAATTTTTAAAATGAAAATTCTACCAAACAAAATCAAGTGATAAATGGATTATGGAGTAACATAAGGGAAATTAAGTCATATTAACCAATGTAAGAAAGCACTGGAGTTTTCTTCCACATGTGTTGATTTCATCTAGAAACTGGTTAATGTAAATTTGAACCTCCATTTAATAAACCAACTGATACTTATGTCATAAGTACTTCTATATGTAAAGTACTGATGATGTTGAATAAGATATTCAAATTTACAATATATTAAAAAGCTGACAGTTCAGTTACCCAAAGGTAAGCCATCTCAATTCTTGCCTTTTACATTATTTCTAATAGGGAAAGAAAATACATTAGAAATTGGTGGGAATGAGTCATTTAATTTTGGCTCTGAATTTTCTACTTTTCATTTTACCTTTTTTGCTCTTTTGGCTCATTTGAAGTCCAGAGTCACAGTGTTGTAAATCTCTATTTATGGTCCAAGGTTAACAATACTTGTTAAGAGAAAGAAAGCTCTTTGTTTCCATCAAACACATGTATTTAATCAGGTATCTAAGCACTGCAAGTGTATCTATTCTAAAAGGCTATTTTTTAACTTTCCACATCTCCCTTCCATTTTGCCAGTTTTTATTAAGTACAAAGTATTTTGTACAAAATGAGAAACAGCTTAGTCAATACCTAATTTATTTGATTTGTGTAGACAGCTGGACCAGAACATCTTGGCTCAAAGAAGGACTATTTCTTCACTTTTAAGTGGTGGGAGCATGGACTCAAAGCTCAGCGTGGTACTATAGAGGTCATCCCAAAGTCAAGAAACAGGGCACACAAAACAAACACAAGATGAAGGGGTTATTGTCTCAGCTGATGGGCCTCAGTCAAGGGTTTTCTCAGAGACAGCTCCCCTTTCAGCATACTCAGATATAACCCTCAGCCACCTTTCCTTGGTGGATTCTGTCTCCCTTCATCCTTCAGTCTCTGCCTTAGCTGCTTCTCTTTGCTATTGAAATCAATTCGTCCATGATCATTCAGATCATGAATGGGTACAAGGCACGTGTATTCTAATGTGGCTCAGCATTGTGTCTGCAGCATACATTGATGGAGGGCAAGGCATATTTTCAGATGCTGGGGATACAGCTGTGGAACATTACAAAGTCCTCGCCCTCAAGTGGCTAACATTCTCTTGGGAGAGATGGATAATGTAGAATATGATAAACTGGTGAATGCTATACATAAAATAGAAACTAGAGTTAGGAGACAACAGAATGGTGGTAATTATTTTAGCAGGGTGGCTAGGAAGTGCCTTTCTGAGGAAGTGATATTTTAGCATAATCCTGAATAAAATGAGGGAGCAAGTCATGTGGATAGTTAGGGGAAGAGAATTCCAGGCAAAGGGACCACCAAGGGCCTAAGCCTGAACGTGTACATTTGCTTGGATAGAGTAAAGAGTGGAGGCCAAGAATCAGATCATGTGGGGTCTTGTAGGGTGTGATAAGGAATTTGGCCCTAAATGTGAAAGGGAATGTGTGACAAGATCTGATTTATATTTTAACTATTTCTCTTAAGATCTTCACTTTAGCTAATATTATAGCCACAATTTATTGAAAAATTATGTCATGGGATCCACTGTTTAGGCTTACATAATATTTCATTTAATCCTCATGCAGAAAACAAATAGTATTTTATCCATCTTATAGATGGGGAAACAGAAGTGTTAAAGTTCTAATTAATGAGTTGTCTCTGCTTGGGATCCAAGCCAGGACTGTCTGGTTCTAAAGTCCATATTCATCCCACTCTGTTGCTGCTTCTCCTTTTCATAAGGAATCTTTAAAAGACCAAATAACTAAATTTAAAGACACATTTAGAATAAGTCAGGGATGATTTGGGTATTGATCTGAGTATTCACGGCACAGGTTGGAAGGATTCCTTGTTCCTGAACCTTTGATCTCCCCTACCAGCCTTGAACATTTTGTTTCAAGAATGTTACATTGGAAAAAGTAAACTTCTACCTTACTGTGGGGTCTCTGTAATAGTGTCTAAGCCAGATTCTAAATAATAAAGAGTGTAAATATCTTGGGAACAAAGCTTCCATTTTGTATAACTCTCTTTTCCACCCCTGTTCTCGTATACTGTTCTTTACATTGTAGGTGTTAAGTATTTTCTTAAAGTATCCGAGCACATTTTTAAAATATCCATTTCTGTTTTTGTCAAAGTCATACACATACATAGATTTACTATCAAATAATACTGTAAGGCTCATCATGAAAACAGCTGTTTCTGTCTCCATCTTCTCACTTACCTGCTCCCATTTCCCAAAGGCAAAACCTTCTAAACTTTTCAAACTTTTCAATTTTCTCTGGACTTTATCTCCATGTTCTAAATAATGTATTTATACCTTGTTTTTAGATTTTTCAGTTTTTGATAGTATTTACTGACTTCTAGTTTTGAAAGATAGGATTTAGTTCTTTTATTTATTTATTTTAATTAATTTTATTTAATTTTTTTGTAGTTCCAAGTTTTTCTTTAAATTCCAGTTGGTTAACATACTGTGTGATTTTAGTTTCAGGGGTAGAATTTAGTAATTCATCACTTACATATGACACCCAGGGCTCATCACAAGTGCCCTCCTGAATGCCCATCACTGATTGAACCCATCCTCTGCCCACCTGTCCTCTAGCATCTCTCAATTTGTTCTCTATAGTCAAGACTCTCTTTTATGGTTTGCCTCTCTCCCCCACCATGTTAATCTGTTTTGTTCTTATATTCCACATGAGTGAAATCATATGATATTTGTCTTTTTCCAGCTGATTTATTTCACTTAGCTTAATACACTATAGTTCCATCCGTGTTGTTGCAAATGGCAAGATTTCATTCTTTCTGATAGCTGAGTAATATTCTATTGTATATAAATAAACACCACATCTTCTTTATCCATTCATTAGTTGATGGACATTTGGGCTCTTTCCATAATTTGGCTATCGTTGATAATGCTACTGTAAACATCATGGTGCATGTATCCTTTTGAATCAGAATTTTTGTATTCATTGGAAAAATATCTAGTAGTGCAATTGCTAGATCATAGGTTAATTCTATTTTTTATTTTTTAAGGAGCCTCCATACTGTTTTCCAGAGTGGCTGCACCAGTTTGCATTCCTACCAAGGAATACAAGTATGTAAAAGGGTTCCCTTTTCTCTGCATCCTTGCTAGTATCTGTTGTTCCTGTGTTGTTAATATTAGCCATTCTGACATGTGTGAGGTGGTACTTAATTGCAGTTTTGATTTGTATTTCCCTAATGTTGAGTGATGTTGAGTAACTTTTCATGTGTCTGTTAGGTATTTATATGTCTTTTTTGGAAAAATGTCTATTCATGTCTTCTGCCCATTGCTTAACTGGATTGTTTGTTTTTTGGATGCTGAGTTTGTTAAGTTCCTTTTAGATTTTGGATACTAATCCTTTATCAAATGTTATTTGCAAATGGCATCTCCCATTTGCAAATGGCATCTCCCATTCTAAAGGTTGTCATATAGTTTTATTGATTGTTTTCTTCACTGGGCTGAAGTTTCTTATCTTGATAAAGTCCCAGTAGTTCATTTTTGCTTCTGTTTCCCTTGCCTTAGGAGACATATCTAGTCTCTAGCCATAGACATATGGCTGATGTCAGAGGTGTTCTCCTCTATGATTTTGATGGTTTCCTGTTTACACATTTAGTTCTTTCATCCATTCTGAACTCATTTTTTTGTGTATGGTGTAAGAAAGTGGTCCACTTTCATTCTTTTACATGTTGCTGTCCAGTTTTCCTAACACCTTTGTTGAAGAGACTTTTTTTTTCCATTGGATATTCTTCCCTGTTTTGTCAAAAATCCATTGACCATATAGTTGTGGGCCCGTTTCTGGGTTCTCTATTCTGTTCCATTATTCATATGTCTGTTGTGCCAGTTCTTTTACACATACTTCTAACACACACACATAAACACACACATATATGCACATATGTCTTTCTCCTTATCTCTTCACTATATTTATGTGCTATTTTGGTTTAATTCAACATTATTTTACATTATTTTATAAATAAATTTCACATTATTTCATAGATTACATTTTTTTATAGTCACAATAACACTGTCCATTCCATATACATTCAAAAATCTATCTACTTCCCTTCATTTACATGGCTATAGCCCTGGCCCAAGACAACCTCACCTTTTGCTGCATTATTACAATAGCTTACTAAATAGTCTCCCTGCTTCTGCCCTTGTCCACCTACAGACAAGTTTTCAACAGAGCTGTCAGAGTGAGCTTTAAAATTCTTAAATCTGATCCTGGCAGCCCTCTGCTCAACAACCAATGGCTTGCCATCCATCTAAAGTAAAATCCAAAGCCCTTGAAATGATCTTTCAGATCCCAGGTAAAGAACTGGCCACACCCACCTCTCTAATTTCATCATTTTCTGTCATTCTCCCCACTCTCTTCTGACCCCACTCACCTGCATGCCATTTCTCAAAAATGCCAAAGGTATTCTGCCTTGAGTCCTTATATGTATCCCTTTCCTGGAAGACTTTCACTTTAGATACCACATGGCTCAATATCTCAGTACCTTCTAGTCTCAGTGCAAATGTTATGTCCCATGTAAAATACACCCCATGGTGCTCCTCTTCCTTACTTAATTTTTCACAACTATGATATATTTACTTGATCTTTGTTCATTGTCTGTATGCACACATGGTTGTAATCTCTTTAAAGACAACAATATTGTCTATTTCATCCACTGTTCTATTTCCAGGGCTTTAAACAATGCCTGGCATATAATAGATTCTAATGACAGATTTGCTGAGTGAATGAATGAATTGTTCATATTTGGGCCATCTAATATACTACTGTTCATTTGTTTTTCTTAAGATTTTATTTATTTATTTGACAGAAATCACAAGTAGGCAGAGAGAGAGAGAGAGAAGCTCCCTGCTGAGCAGAGAGCCCGATGCTGGGCTCGATCCCAGAACCCTGGGTTCATAACCTGAGCCGAAGGCAGAGGCTTAATCCACTGAGCCACCCAGGCACCCCACTACTGTTCGTTTCATTTTTTAGAATTATTTATTTATTTTTTTGATGAGGAGAGAGGAATAATGAGAGAGAGAGAGAGAGAGAGGGAGAGCACAAGCAGGGGGAGCAGCAAGCAGGCAGGCAGAGGGAGGAGAAGGAGGCTCCCCACCAAGCAAGGATCCTGATGTGGAGCTCTATCCCAGAACCCTGGAATCATGACCTGAGCCAAAGGCAGATGCTTAACCGACTGAGCCATCCAGGTGCCCTGGTTCATTTCATTTCTTATGCGACTATTTGTCTGCCCTGGCATTAATGCTGCTTTTGTTTGCTGGATTGTTTGGTTTCTGCATAGAAACCACTTAATCAACTTATGTTAAATTATACTGAGGTAAAAAAAATCACCCCCAAATCCTAGCTGCTTAGGACAACAAAGGTTTATTTCTTACACTATTCTTTTCAACTTCAGAGGGCTATTAGTCTCTTCCAGGTTCCCTTTTTCTAGGTTCTGGGATGAAGAAGCAGTCCTTATCTAGAACCTGCAAGCAGGTAGAAAAGGGAACAAAATAACCACATGATGGCTTTTAAAACTTTCACACGGAAGGGGCCAGGTTATTTTTGCTCTCATTTCATTGACCAGAGCAGGTCACATGGCCATCCCTGACATCAGTAATGTAGGAAATAAACTCCTCTATAGAGAAAACTGTCAGGGAAGAGCAGCAAATATTGTTGAGTAAATAATGCCATCATTATTTCTTTCCCAAACTCCCTTGTAGAATGACAACACTCCTTTCAATATTATTAAACACATCAGGTAACTTTCTTTTGGGGGCATCTCCATGGAGGATCTTTCCTCCAGTGTAGATATCTTGTTCTCTTGTCCTGTTGGGATTCCTAACAGTTTGCTGTCACCTAGGGATTTTCTCTCTCCTCTTTCCTTAACTTAATCCCTAGTTCCTAGTCTTTCTCCCTCTTGGTGTCCTCATAATCTTGGTGAAACAAGACCTCCAGTTGTGTCTTGAACAGGAAGGTTTTGGTACCGTTCACTTTTTGTTAGTCTTTGTTTTATGCTCATATTTTGGTTATTTGTAACTCTAGGTTATAAATCATTTTATCTAAGAATACTGTCTAATAATTATACATTCTAAGGTTGTAGATGATTTTGCCTGAGTATTTTGAAGGCATTATTCTATCTACTTCTAATATCCAATGTTGTGAATCTGAGGTTATTCTGATACTATTGTTTGGAATACTGTTCTCTCATTCCAGCCCTACAAGCTTTTAGGATTTTTCTTTATCCTTGCTGTTTAGAATGCTATGATAATATACTATAGTTTCCTTCAGGAGTTAAAATCAAATATTCTATGTTTTCTAGATGTTTCAAGTAGGAATAGGCTTAATACAGTGAGTTATAACTTTACACAGCTAGGGAGTGAAGATGAGGATGTGCATGTCTCACAAGGGGGCAGCAGCTATTGATCTCAGCTTCTTATAACACTAAAGTGGGTGGTTCTCAAGAGGAATCCCAAACTGTGGGAGAAACTCCACATCTGCCAACATCCAGTTGCCTGTCCACAGCTGGTGATGATGAATAATGGCTTTTCCTTCTCTTCTGCCATCCAAAGCTCTTGTGAGTGCTTCTCATTGGTAAAATTAACAGAAACCCTGAGGTAAGAGAGCATGGGAAATAGTCTCCAGGTTTTATGCTAGAGATGAACTTAGAAGGTAAAAATTGTCCTGTGTACACAAAGCTGCCTTGGTGTGGATCTTTATTCTTCTGGCTCTTGGTGGGCTTTTCCATAAAACAGGAATTGGTCCATGTGAAACCCATCTGGGTTTGTTAGCTGGCACTAATCAAAGTTAGGCCCTTACCTTCCCACAGAATCTAGAAAAAGGAACCTATCTTCAGGTATTGGCTGGAACAAACAGTAAATTCTTTTCATAGCCTTGACTTTTCTCAGGAAGACATTGTAAGAGGGGATAAGGTCATTCTAGGGATAAGGCCTTGAACTGCTAGAAACCATCTTAGTGTTTTGTTTGCTTCTTTATAGACCAAGGTTAAGCCTACTGGAGAATAAGGCTCAGAGAAGCCTGGCTAGAGATTAATCAAGGAGAGAATCTCTATCAGGAGTGTTGAGAGGACTATGAGTTGAATATTGAATATGTTGAACTTGAGGAATTATTTTTTAATTTTATTTTTATTTAAACATATAATGTAACCCCACCACCCTCTCCCAACCCCTCTCCCCCCATCCCCCTCAGTTTGTTTTATGACATTAAGAGTCTCTTTTGGTTTGTCTCCCTCCCAATCCCATCTTGCTTTATTTTTTCTTTTCCTACCCCCTTAACCCCCACCCCCATTGCAGCTCCACTTCCTCATATCAGGGAGATCATATGATAGTTGTCTTTCTCCGATTGACTTATTTTGCTAAGCATAATATCCTCTAGTTCCATCCATGTCGTCACAAATGGTAAGATTTCATTTCTTTTGATGGCTGCATAGTATTCCATTGTATATATATACCACCTCTTCTTTATCCATTCATCTGTTGATGGACATCTAGGTTCTTTCCATAACTTGGCTATTGTGGACATTGCTGCTATAAACATTCGGGTACACGTGCCCCTTCGGATCACTACGCTTGTATCTTTAGGGTAAATACCCAGTAGTGCAATTGCTGGGTCATAAGGTAGCTCTATTTTCAATTTTTTGAGGAACCTCCATACTGTTTTCCAGAGTGGTTGCACCAGCTTGCATTCAACCATGTAGGAGGGTTCCCCTTTCTCCACATCCTTGCCAGCATCTGTCATTTCCTGACTTGTTCATTTTAGCCATTCTGACTGGTGTGAGGTGGTATCTTATTGTAGTTTTGATTTGTATTTCCCTGATGCCCAGTGATGTGGAGCACTTTTTCATGTGTCTATTGGCCATCTGGATGTCTTCTTTGCAGAAATGTCTGTTCATGTCTTCTGCCCATTTCTTGATTGGATTGTTTGTTCTTTGGGTGTTGAGTTTGTTAAGCTCTTTATAGATTTTGGATACTAGCCCTTTATCTGATATGTCGTTTGCAAATATCTTCTCCCATTCTGTCAGTTGTCTTTTGGTTTTGTTGACTGTTTCCTTTGCTGTGCCAAAGCTTTTGATCTTGATGAAGTCCCAGTAGTTCATTTTTGCCCTTGCTTCCCTTGCCTTTGGCATTGTTCCTAGGAAGAAGTTGCTGCGGCTGAGGTCGAAGAGGTTGCTGCCTGTGTTCTCCTCAAGGATTTTGATGGATTCCTTTCTCACATTGAGGTCCTTCATCCATTTTGAGTCTATTTTCATGTGTGGTGTAAGGAAATGGTCCAATTTCATTTTTCTGCATGCGGCTGTCCAATTTTCCCAACACCATTTGTTGAAGAGGCTGTCTTTTTTCCATTGGATATTCTTTCCTGCTTTGTCGAAGATTAGTTGACCATAGAGTTGAGGGTCTATTTCTGGGCTCTCCATTCTGTTCCATTGATCTATGTGTCTTTTTGTGCCAGTACCATACTGTCTTGATGATGACAGCTTTGTAATAGAGCTTGAAGTCTGGAATTGTGATGCCACCAACTTTGGCTTTCTTTTTCAATATTCCTTTGGCTATTCGAGGTCTTTTCTGGTTCCATATAAATTTTAGGATTATTTGTTCCATTTCTTTGAAAAAATTGGATGGGATTTTGATAGGCATTGCATTAAATGTGTAGATAGCTTTAGGTCGCATAGACATTTTCACAATATTTATTCTTCCAATCCATGAGCATGGAACATTTTTCCATTTCTTTGTGTCTTCCTCAATTTCTTTCATGAGTACTTTATAGTTTTCTGAGTATAGATTTTTTGCCTCTTTGGTTAGGTTTATTCCTAGATATCTTATGATTTTGGGTGTAATTGTAAATGGGATTGACTCCTTAATTTCTCTTTCTTCTGTTTTGTTTTTGGTGTAAAGAAATGCAACTGATTTCTGTGCATTGATTTTATATCCTGACACTTTACTGAATTCCTGTACAAGCTCTAGCAGTTTTGGAGTGGAGCCTTTTGGGTTTTCCACATATAGTATCATATCATCTGCAAAGAGTGATAGTTTGACTTCTTCTTTGCCAATTTGGATGCCTTTAATTTCTTTTTGTTGTCTGATTGCTGAGGCTAGGACTTCTAGTACTATGTTGAATAGCAGTGGTGATAATGGACATCCCTGCCATGTTCCTGACCTTAGCGGAAAAGCTCTGTTTTTCTCCATTAAGAATGATACTTGTGGGGATGCCTGGGTGGCTCAGTTGGTTAAGTGGCTGCCTTCGGCTCAGATCATGATCCCAGCATCCTGGGATCGAGTCCCACATCGGGCTCCTTGCTCGGTGGGGAGCCTGCTTCTCCCTCTGCCTCTGCCTGTGCTTGCTTGCTCTCTCTCCCTCTCTCTCTGTCAAATAAATAAATAAAATCTTTAAAAGAAAAAAAGAATGATACTTGCGGTGGGTTTTTCATAGATGGCTTTGATAATATTGAGGTATGTGCCCTCTATCCCTACACTTTGAAGAGTTTTAATTAGGAAGTGATGCTGTACTTTGTCAGATGTTTTTTCAGCATCTATTGAGAGTATCATATGGTTCTTGTTCTTTCTTTTGTTAATGTGCTGTATCACATTGATTGATTTGCGGATGTTGAACCAACCTTGCTGCCCTGGAATAAATCCCACTTGGTCGTGGTGAATAATCCTTTTAATGTACTGTTGGATCCTATTGGCTAGTGTTTTGGTGAGAATTTTTGCATCTGTGTTCATCAAGGATATTGGTCTGTAATTCTCTTTTTTGATGGCATCCTTGTCTGGTTTGGGGAACTTGAGGAATTTTTGAGACACTCGACAGAAATATCAAATAGGGGGTTCAATAGTCTAGAGATCAGAAAAAAGGTCTTGTTTGGAGATGTAAATCTGTAATCTGTCAGCATATTTAAGATAATAAAAGTCACATCATAGCTAAACTTACTAGGATGTGTTACTTTTCCCATACCTATGGAACTCACTCTAGGGGCCCACTCTTTCACACCCCTAAGATGAAGATTCAGGTATACCCCAAAGCTTTTCTGTCAGTTATGAATAATAGAAAGTCACTTACAAGTTTTAAGAAACAAGTCCAATGTAATGGTGACAACTCCAAAATCTCTAACTCCAACCTACCAGAGCAAAGGATATGATTGATTTTTTTTCCTCAGCCCACTTCCTCTCTGTTAGTGGCTGTCGCTTTGATTCCTCTTGGTGAGAACCAAGAGATTAGTGAGAAAAGAGCACACAGTTGAAGTAGCTGACATAGCTGGAATGTGCCATTTGTACCTGCAATGGAAACGTATATGTCTTTCTGTTTACTCAATAACGCTACTAAAGTGTCTAGTAGACATTTGAAACTTAATGTCTCATATCAAAGCCGATTTTCCCTCACCCTCAAAACCTGATCTTCCCAGAGTCTTCCCCCATAAGCAAATGGCAACTCTCTTCTGTCAATTGTCTGGGTCAAATATCTTAGAGCCCTCCTTTTCTCTCATAATCCATTTTCAAACCATTAGCATATCCTGTCACTATCTTCAAAATACAGCCAATTCTCATTATTCACAGTAGTTATGTTCCATAAAGTCACTGCAAACATCAAATTAGTTAATCCTAAATCATTGCTCCTGGGGAAAAAACAGGGTTATGTTCCTGTGTGTATTTTGGTCACGTTTTTATCAACCAATCAATATAAAACCTTGTTTTATGTATGTTTCTGTTTAAACATGAGAGAGAATGAGAGAGCTGTGTGTGTGTTGATGGGGGGTAGAATCCAAGCAGACTCCATGCTGAGCACAGAGGCTGATACAGGCTTGATCCCAGGACCCTGAGATCATCACCTGAGTGGAAAAGCTTAACTGAATGAGCTACTCAGGCACTCCACCCCTGAAAAAATATAGTGTTAAATTCCCTCTTTTCAGTTTTCTCATTCACATAGTGGAGAAGATCATAAGGGCCAGCACACATTTACATCTCTATTGAAATCTTTCTATGCATTCCTTCACATGTATTACCTAACTTGATTTAAATGGATATGGTGGGAGTTTAATATACAATACTAACCAAGTGCAATGAAATTTGTATCTGTGTTAACTAAATAAAAATTAGCATAGCTTAATTAATTGTTAGAGGCTTAATTCAAAATTATGGTTTCATCTCTAATCCTGATGGCTCATCAGTCAAGACCTTGTACTATTTTAAGAAATTCATCTAAAAC
Source organism: Taxidea taxus jeffersonii (assembly GCA_003697995.1). Classification (NCBI taxonomy): domain Eukaryota; kingdom Metazoa; phylum Chordata; class Mammalia; order Carnivora; family Mustelidae; genus Taxidea; species Taxidea taxus. The sequence goes on from ML109174.1 coordinate 99,350, forward strand.
CAGGCTGAGAGTAAGGAACTCTGATCATGCTAGAAAGGCCTGGAATGTGGCAGAAACTTGTCAGATTATAATACTAAATATAATCTTTTCTTTGATGGTAAATTTTACATACTTTACAGATAATCCTCTGATATTGTCCTCTAAGAGATTTATTTCAAAACTTCATGTTTGTTCATTAATATGTGTCATTGAGGAAGGAGCACATAATCCCAAAGCTCTTATGAAATGTACCGCTATTCTCTGCACATACTGCAACCATGGTAACGGGAATGAGAGGCAGTAATGTTGTATTTCATGTACTTGACCTATGGTCCTCTTTCTGTTTGGATGCGTCCTTGTGCTATCCATATCAGAAATGTCTACTGGAAGGAATGAGAAGGACTCCCATCCTCTTGCATGACAAAATAAATAACTAGAGTAAATATTGCTAGTGAAAACAGAGCATTGACTGCTTTAAGTAAGCTTATAAGAGGAGATCAAAATGATTAATGTAGAACAGTGGCTATCAAATGTGGTCTTCAAAGCAGTAGTGTCAGGATCACCTGGGAACTTGCTAAAAATGTTAAGTCATGGCTGGACCCTGACCTACTGAATCAGGAGCTATAGGGGTGGGGGGCCAGCACTGTAATTTGACAAGACTTCCACCAAGCTGATGCTAATGCATGGTAAAGTTGGAGACCTGTGCTATTATGACAAACAGAAAAATAGCAGTCATGCAGAAATCATGATATATTAAAATTATTTTTGAGCAGTATTCTATAGTATGAATCATAAGATAGTTGATCCTGAATGGAATTCAAGAACACATTTGGTCCCAGACTTTGTGTGGAGTCAGGTGATACCTAAACAAAAGAGAACATTTCCATTCTCTTACTGAGGTAGCAGGATGGAGAGTCCTCTGCTGCTCTCATTTCCACTTTATACTATTAGATATTGTGAAAATTAGAAAAATCTGGTAGGATCCAATTATAGCTCAAAGAATGGTATGCATGAGATAAAAATCAGAGGGGAGACAACAAAGGTACTAATTATGAACTGTGTTTTATGACAGAAGACTCAGTAACTTTCCCCTCCTGTCTGACTACAGTCTTTATTCTTTTTATTTTTTTAAGATTTTATTTATTTATTTGACAGACAGAGATTACAAGTAGGCAGAGAGATAGGAGGAAGCAGGCTCTCTGCTGAGCAGAGAGCCCAATGCGGGGCTCGATCCCAGGACCCTGGGATCATGACCTGAGCCGAAGGCAGGGGCTTTAACCCACTGAGCCACCCAGGCACCCCTACAGTCTTTATTCTCTGCAAGAACAGTCAGTGGCCTCATTT
>ML109175.1:0-22226 GCA_003697995.1 Taxidea taxus jeffersonii
AGAGAGAGAGAGAGAGATCACAGATAGGCAGAGCAGCAGGCGGGGGCAGAGAGGGAGAAGCAGGCTCCCCGCTGAGCAGAGCCCAATGTGGGGCTTGATCCCAGGACCCTGAGATCATGACCTGAGCCGAAGGCAGTGGCTTAACCCACTGAGCCACCCAGGTGCCCCCAATTTGGCATTTTCTTAAAAAACAAAAAGTGCAGCTACCATCGGACCAATAGCCTCACTCCTGGACATTCATCCCAGAGGGATGAAAACATGGTCACACAAAAACGTGTACATAAGTATTTACAGCAGCTTTACTCATAATAGCTCTGAACTGGGAACAACCAGGGTGTCCTTCAATAGGCAAAGAGTTAAGCTAACTGTGGCACAGCCATACCAATGAATACCATTCAGCAGTAAAGACAGCAATAGATGAATCTCCAGGGAATTATGCTGAGTTTTTGAAAAAAGAACAGCAAAAAAGCCAATCTCAAGAGGTAACATGCTGTATGGTTCCTGTATATAGCATTTCTGGAATGACAGTGTTACAGAAATGGAGAACAAAGTAGTGCTCGTCTCGGTTAAGGAGGAAGTCAGTTAACTCCTAGAGAGAACAGACAGGCTGCCTGTGAGCACATGTTTATATGCAAACCAACCAGTCCTGAGTGTGTGTACCCATATCCCCATCCACCTCCTTTCATCAGGTTCCTTCCACGGTCCCCCCACCATACAGCCCCCCAGGGCCAGGTTGTCAGACTAGAAACCATCCCTGACAGCCCAGCGCCTGCTGAAGTTATTTCAACGAGACTATCCTAAGTCTGCTGTCCTGACCTGCCTGGCCTCTCCCACAGAAACCACAAGAAAGTCTCCAGCTCATGCTTCCCCTTATTCCCTCTGCCTCGTGCCCAAATACTGGTGTCTCCCCAGTCCCCCTGTATGGCGTGGCGGCCCATCCCCTCCCCCTGGAGCTGGGAGTAAACAAACTACCTTTTCGATGGCACTTGTCTCCTGATCTGCAGGCCTCAGAAGAGCTGAATAAAAATAAAACTCCGGGTACGTTTTTTAAAAGAAATGTTCTGTATCTTGACTTTATCAGTGTCAATATCCTGATTGTGACGTTTCCCTAGAATTTCCAAGATGTTACTATCGGGAGAACGTGAGTAAATGCAAGATCTTTCCATATGACTTCTTACAACTGCATGTGCACCTACAGTCATCTCCAAATAAAAAGTTGAGCTGAAAAAAAGAAAAGAAAAATTACAGCAGCCCCTCCCTCACCTTTTCCACTAAGCTAGCTCGCTGAGGCTTGTCGGAAGCCTCTCGAGGTTGTGCAGAGGAAGTCTGGCAAACAGGAGGGAGCACCAGAACACCGCACTGTTTCTCAAATCCTCCCCACCTTCTAGACGAACCAACTAAGGAGCAAGTCATTACTAGGAAGTCTTTGGGTCAGAACCGAAGGGCAGAGTTGGGGAGACCGAAGCCTGGAAGGAGCGATGAGGCTGTTCTCCCTGAGGGACGCACCTAACAGCAGGCCGGCCCGCCTCTCACACACCCCCTCGGGGCAGAGGCTGGGGCTCTGCCGGGCACAGGCAAACGTGCAGGGAGAGGCCAGCGTGACCCCAAGTCTGCTAATCCAGGCCACGGGGAACCACGGCCCAAAGGCTGGTCACAAGACCGCTGTCTGTGTTTTCAGTAATTCGCAGTTTAATGTATTTTCTAACAAAACAAAAGGGAGGAACACCTGGTGCTTTTTCTCAAAACAAGCTCTGGTTCTGAAAATAAACCAGCATGGGGTGGATCTCTGCCTGCGGTGGTTTCCGCTCTGGACAGTGGAGCGGCGAGGGGGGGACCGGAGGCAGCAGGGGGACTCCGCTGCCCCTTGCTTCTGCTTTTGCTCCATGGAGCCAGAGCTTCGGGAGGCCAGCTCCTCGAGGCCATGGGTTCTGGCTGTCCTCGGGCAGCCCTGGAGCTGTCCGGAAGGCCACGTGACAGCTGGGACCAGACTGGACCTATGATTCCCTCCCATGTTTGCCACTTGAGGCCCCCCCATATGTTTTTAATAAGATACTTTCACCATCTTCGCAGGCTTTGTGTGTGACTTCTGAAGAATTTCTTGAGTGCTATATACAAACACCAGCTTGCTGGAAGCTGTTTCAGCATTTAGCAGATTACTCTTTTCTTTCACCTGTTTGCTAAGGAGGGCCTCATTTGCAGGCTTGGGACTTTAAACTTACCCCCCTGTGGGCTCCCTGGACAGAGCCCACTGGCCCAGGGGGAGCTGGTTTCCCCGAGTTCCCTAGTGTCCCTCATGTTTGACTTTAAGCATTTGAAACTTCTAATTATTTAGAAAATCCCAAATACATTTAGGGCACATATAAATTACTTAGGTCCAAGAGTTTTAAAGAAAGGTTTTGTTGTCTAATTAGAAAAGCAGCAGAGTCGAGAGAAAGGAGACGGGGAAGTGCAGACTGAAGGCATGACTGGCCAGTGTCTGCCCACGAGGCCTGCTCGCCGGTCACAGCCCATGACCAAGGCCGCCTCCCCAGCGCCAGCAGCGAGCAGGAACCACGCAAGCCTCACGTCCTGGCTCTTCTCTGGCAGGATCTAGATGCAAGTCCTCGGCCCCTCACGGGCCTGCCTTCCTCACATAGCCCTCCATCACTCTGGTTCCTTCCCATCGGCAGCTAAGCGTGCTCAACACTCTCCTATCTTTACACAGAGGAAGAAAGACTTCTGACCCCACGTCACCCTCCAGCTGCTGCCTCCCTCTCCCTCCCTTCCTTTGAGGTCCTCTCCCGCTTCAGGTAGGGTCTTCCAGTCCACTCGTGTCTTGCTTCTGAGGCCCCTGCCGAGTCCATAACCACCTCCTTGGTATTAACTCAATAGAAACCTTTCAGCTTCATTTTACTTAACCTTTAGGCAACTGCGAACGTTAATAACCACCCTTTCTCCTAGAAAGACTCATTTTCCTTCAGTTTCCTACTAATTTTCACCTACTTCTCTGGACAGTCAGCCCTGGTCCCCTCTTTAGGGCTCCCTTCACACCCAGTACTCAGTGATACTCCAGGGACCACCTCCCAGGAACACCTCAGTTACACCATGGTCTCTCCCGACCTTCAGCCCTGGGGCCCCTCAGCATTGCCGCCTGGACATCACACAAGCACCTCACTGTGCCCCAAACTGAGCCAATCGCCCTTCTCTGCCTGCAACCCATCTGGCTGTCCATGTTCCCCTTTCAGCTAAAGGGCATCAGCACCCACTGGCTGCCCAGGAAGACACCCCGTATCATCGGGGCTCTTCCTTTCCTCACCTCTGCGCCCGCCTCCCAACACTCAACCCGTCTCTTCCTGTGAAAGAATACGTATTTGGATGCCCAGGTCCTGCAGATCCACGTACTTCCTGTTTCCTCGGTGACAGGTCAGGCCACTACTGTCACACCTCCGCCAGCACGGAGCCTCCAAACCCAGGCCCCGCCCCCCAGTACCCATATCTTCCAATTATTCCCGTGTTGCACATACCAAGTGAACTTCTGGAAACACACATCTAAGAATCTCTTCTTCTTGAAGTCTTTTGACCACCCCCACCGCCCTCAGAATAACAGGCAATGCCTTTGTGCTGTGATCCGGCCTCATCCGCCCTCCCAGCCTCACCTCTGACCTCGCCTCCAACCTTCCACTTGGTGGAACCCAACCTCCCCAGACCTCGGATTCCCCGGGCCTCACACAACAGCAGCTGCTTGACAAATATTCGTGAAACCAATGAGTGAATAAAGACATGAATGAGTAATGTCAGGACCAATTTCACTAAGGAGCTACTCAAATGGGGTTTTGAAGGAGAGGTGAAATTTTACTCAAAAAGTGGGGAGGGAGGTACAGGAATTCTGGAATTCTGGAAAAAGTAGACTCAGAGGCACGATGGTACAAAGTTTCTGCTTATTCTGAGCATGGGAAAGTGAGAAGTTCAGTGAGGCCAGAGAAGAAGCTAGTAGAAGGAAGTGAGACAGGAAGATAAACGGAAACCATGTGTGCCAGATGAAGGAGTCTGGATATTTGTCCTACACAGTCTCTGCTTCTCAGGGATGACAGACCTCTTGTTGGCCAGCACCACGAGTGTGCATACTATCATCAGGCCCTCGCCCCCGGAAGTGTCCTTACCGGGAGAAGTCCCAGGACGACAGGAAGTTGGGCACAAAGCCTGGGGGAGGAGGAGACTCTTGTCTATTTATCTGCTGCTCCCCACCCCATTCATTTCACTCACTTTCACTTTAGTGAGAATAGAAACTGACAGAATGTCACCTTTCTTGAAGGCAATCAGTAATGTTTATCAAATTAAAATGTGAATACCCTGACCCAGTAATTCCAACCTATAGGATTATTCTTTGGACCTAGTAGGACATGCCAGGATACATGTACAAGGACCTTGTTTATTGTATTAAAAACAGGAACTGGAAACAAACTGTCCTTCAAGTGGGATTATTACCCAAATTTTGGCACAGCCGGGTAATACAATATTTGTTATTAAAAGGATGAGATATATCTGTATGGTTTAATATAGAGCTCCCTATGCTCACACTATATTTGAAAAGCTGGAGAGTATGAATAGTACCATTCTATTTATATTTTATATATATATATATATATTTTTTTTTTTTTTAAGCCCACAGACATACACACACATCTCCAGAGACTTCTGGAAATTTAAATCAGAGGCTGAAAACAACAGAAAAAGCTAGCACAGCCCTCCCTGTGGTAGACCTAGAGATTATTTAAGAATGACTTGATTTAGACCAGTGGTTCTCAAAGTGTGGCCCCTGGAACAGCAGCACCAACATCACCTGGGAACTGGTTAGAACGAAATTCTCAGGCCTCACCCCAGAGCTACTGCAGCAGGAATTCAGCATCTGGGGTCCTCCAGGAGACTGAGACCCACAAAAGCTTGAGAATACCCTACTTGGACATCTGAAAGTAGTCACTGAGCTAATGGATCATCTGTCACTTTGGGGTGACTGTGCTGTAAAGACTCCAGTGCATAGGGTAAGGTTTCTCTGGAAGAGAATGGAGGAGGTCTGAGATTGGAGAGAGGAAAAAGAAAATCTCCTCCTCTCTCCGCGACTGGGATTCAACTCTAGACATCGTTCTAGATGTCTAGATTCATTGGCAGAATGAAGACAGGGTCTGGGCAAGTAGGGGGTCAAAGGACATTGGGCCTCAGTAGCACATTCTCATACTTGCTGAGTTTTACTTTCTCACTCCCCTCATCCTCAGAGCTCCAGAAACGTCTCCTGGAAAGTGACTCTGGTCTCAGCTGTTCTGTGGAATACCGTGGCAGGTCCCAGAAGAAGGGAGAAGAAGGGAAAGCAGTGTCCATCCCCACTCAGGTCAAGAAGGTGGGAGCAGCCACTACCAGGTTAGCAGGGAGCTGTACTCAGAGCCAAGGACAGCCTCACAGATGTCACCAATAAAAATGGCGCAGTGTGGTGGCCAGGGAGAGAGCCAGAGCTGAGGAACCCTGAGCATGCTTGAGCCAGTGCCCTGGGAGAGGCTCAGAAAATGCTGGAGGACAGACACTTGGCAGGTGTCAGGGTAGAGAAGAAACGGAGGGAATTCTAGAAGTAAGCAGGAGTGAGTCTATGTTGTTGTAACTCGGAATTTAGCAGGAAAGGTGGACAGGTCTGGAAAGCGGGATCTGACAGAAATAATGTCTGTTAGGACTTCCCTTCCAAGCACTTACCACAATTTTATTTTACTTTATTCGTGTGACCATTTAATTCTCTTCCTCTCCCTCTGGACTGTAAGCCTCGTGAAGGCTGGATGTTTTCACTCACCATTATGTCCCCAGCTCCTGGCTGGCATGTAGTATTTACTCACAAAACAGGTTGGATAAGTAAACAATTTCAGTTAAAATGCTCTAGAGCATTCTATTATTCTTTGTGTTGTTGGCTTTTTGTTTTGTTAGTTTTTGCCCAAACAGCATATTATCATATGAAAGTATATGACCAAAAAGCACATTATCAAAGAAGGCTATTTCTGTTACAGAGAGAGTCGTGTCATAAATACGGTGTGGAGGCTTTAGTCTCTCAGTTGTGAGCACTTGTTTAGAAAGCAAAAGGCTATAAAAGTTAGGATGTATTAAGATGTATTTCACCAAAAATACATAGAAATACACCCACACTGGCCGTCAGTAATGGCCGGTATGATGCCCTCAGACGCTGCTGTATCCCAGAGTGATGTGAAAGTCAAAGATTAATTCTGCCCAGAGGAGTTTTAGCATGAAGTGCTTCCAGGGCATTATGATTTGCTGAAAACTGACCGTCCGCATATGACAAAGCAGCAGGTACTAACTTCAGCAACTGCCAGGCGCCCACAACACAGAGTCAGTGCGCGGGTGCGGTGATGTCACAAGGACACACGTGATCCACCTGCCTTCCGATGACGGGGAGGATCATCACCAGTCACTCGGAGATCGGACAGTGTGACAGTGGAACAGAAAGAGCAGGCTATTTCACAGAGGACTGTAGAAACACCGACAATAAATTAAGAAGTTTAGCAAATAATCCCCAGCCCCTTACCCTAAGAAGCCTCCCCTGACCGGGAGAGAAAAGTTACAAAATTAAATTTTTATAAACACACATGTGGCATCTTTGGCTTCAAACAAGCAACAAGGCATGCAGCCATGCCACCCAGGGTCAGCAGTCCATCTGTGCCAAGCTCTCGGGGCTGCGTGGTCACAGTACGGACCATACTCTGGGCACAGGAGGGATTAATCCTGCCGCAGATGTGACAGGCGGAGGGGGTCTCACCACAATCCCCGACAGGCTCCCTCGGGCACTGCAGTTCAGTCTAAGCATCTCGGAAGCCCGCCACCATAAAATGCCTTACATTTCAGTTTGGAGGTTGACGTTCAATGAAACTCTCGATAAAAGGAATAGGAAGTGCCTCTCTTCCCCCCGCCCCCTGCCCATTCCCCTTGAACTCAGGGTCAGACCTCTAGGGAACCAGATGCTATCTAAGAACAACCCAGCGGTCAGTATGAAGAGACGTCTCCCACCCCTCTCCCTAAAAGGGCTTTCAGAGGGAGCTCGGACACTCTCCATCTCTGCGTGAGGGGGCTGGGTAATTGCCGGGCTGACCCTCGGGAGCCTCTTGCCCTGCTCACCTTTCACTATAATGCGTGGTACAGCATAATCATGAAATGTGCTTATTAATTTTACTCATTTGACACTGCGCTCTTCTGCCCTGAGCTAGATGTTAGGAGAAAATGATAGGGATAGATTCTGCTCCTGTCAGACTTACCAAGACTTTCAGAAAACCAGACTATCAAAGGCCATCTGCCACCCACTAGCCAAGCTTTCAAGACGACCCCAAAGGTACAAGCAGGATGTTAAGGACACAGATCAACAAAGGAGAACAGCAAGAAGACGTGGAGACCCGTGCCCTGGGCGTGAGCCCCCCTGCACGAACCCTCCTGGGAGAGCAACCCCTGAGCCAGTCCTCCCGGAGATCGCAGGCGCTAGGCCCCTGCCCTGATTCATGACTGGCTGCTTCATATCTAATTCATCAAAAGACACTTTGGCTTCTCAAATCAGGAACATTTTTATTAGCTTCCCCAAGAGTTTTATGGCACAAAGCCATTTCTAATGATTCTATTTTATGGCAAGTTATACATTCAAACAGTGTTTTGAAGTCAGACAGCAGGTAAGACTCAAATCTTTGTCAAAACGGATTCCCTTGTCCTTTCACTTTTAAAATGTTTATAAGCTTTCAAACAGTTGGGAAAGTGATGTGGAACATTTTAACAGGCTTCTCCTTCCCTGCACAGGACCCAGCGCAGGCTGAGCCAATGGGTACCAAAGCGTTCTCAATGGGGCTTGCTTTTGTCCCTCTGTCCCCTCCGCCTAGGGATATCTGGCAATGTCTGCCCACATTTTGGGTTGTCACGGTTGGGGAGGGGAGGTTAATGTTACTAGGGTCTAGTAGGTAGAGGCCAGGGATGCTGCTAAGCATCCTACGTATGTGGCACAGGACAGCCCCCAACACAGGATTATCTGATTATCTGGCCCAAAATGTCACAAGTGTCAAGGTTGAGGAATCAGGCCTTAGGGCTTCTTCTGAACCAGGCGCTGGAGTCCTCCCACCCCTGGGACATCAGATGCTAATCTAGTCATGGTGGCAGGTTTTCAGTGCTGGCTAATGAGCCTTGTATTCTTTTAATTCTTACACATTCTTGATGCACATTTTCAATAAACAAGAATAAAACGCTGTCTCAAACAAAATGAGTAAAGTGAAAATAAGACCAGCTTAGAATCTCAGGATATGTGACCACAATCACTGCTAACTCAACCCTCCTAATGTTACTCTGCACCTTTGACCCAAATCGCAATTTATCTATTGAAACAACAAACTAACAATTCCAGCCGTCAGTGCTACCGAACAGCACCACAGATGCCTGCTGAAGAGCAAAGCCAGTATTTATGCTCACCTGTGGAGCTGTGATCAGTCAGAGCGGAGGGCCTGGAAAGGGGCCAGGTCCTGATTCACCACTCCCAAGGACTGGGCCCCCGTCACTTCACCTGTCAGAACTTGGGTTCTCTTAATCAGCAAAGCAGAGATAAAGCTATTTGCCCTCCTATCCTTCCAGGGAACCGTGAGAGACAAATGAGTTCACAGGTAGGAAACTGCTCTGCAAACTATAAAGAGCTATAGAAGTGCATGGCGACACACCAGTGACACTTCCACATGCAGGAAAACCCATGCCAAGGATCTTTCCGACTCTTGGATCCTATTCATGAAATCTCACAACTAGAAGTGATTTTAGAAATCAACAGAGCCAACCGTTTAGGTTTACAGAAGGTGAAAACGGCCATCACAGAGGTCAAGGCCAGGTAACAGCCCAGGTGGACCCAGGTCCTCTGACTCCCAACCCAGGACACTCCCCACACCTTCCCACTGGTGACACTTTTGTTCCCTGTTCAAGTTCCAGGAGGGAAGGAGCACATTTACACACACGGCTCAGGGGGTCCTGAGCACAGGAGATAAACACTGGTTGAATCAGTGGATCTGGACTTACTACATCATAGCCTGTTGGGGCTCGGTTCCGAGAAGCCACCACCCCCACTCCTGTGATGGGATCCATCGACGTCTCTGGCAAAGCTTCTGAAAGGTCTTTGACTTCAGGCATGGTGGATTGGTCCTGGTTCCGAAAAGAAGAAAGAAAGCACAAAATTCAAACTGACCATTTAAAGTGAACGATACAAAGTCTCAAACACATAGAACCAGAATCTTGGGGCAAATATCCTGAGCTAAGTTCCATGTACCTGAACCAGCTAAAGGAGCCCTGAGCTTTCTTGACCCTTTCCTCAGATCAAGAGCTCACGTCATCTCTGACCCCTGCTCTGTCATGTTGGCTCTGAACACCGGGTTAACGTAGTAAACGGGGGCCTGTCCCTGCTCAGAGAGGTAACTTGGACTCAAACCCCAAAGCAAACCATTCTTAACTCTCTCAACAAGCTGCCTGACTTCTGAAGAGATACCCATAGCTTCTCTGGGGAGAAAGCAGACACAGCGGAACTAACACAACTGTCCACTTCTCTCCCTTACAATATCTCCTTGTGGAGGTGCAGACTTCCAAATCCATACCCTCTCGTACAACCAAGCATGGACTGTTCAGTAGGCAGAGCTTTGCAAACACATGGAAGAAAGTATTCTGGGAATGGAGGCAAAGGAATGGCATTTAAGTCCAGGCTCCATGGCTTACTGGCCGGTGACTTTGAGCAAGCAAGAGGTCATGATACTGACAGTCACAGAGCTGCCGTGAGATCTAAGGGAGTCACATAAACGAAGGGCCTGGAGGAGTCCCTGGCACACAGTAGGCACTCAACAAAAAGCAGATGTGACTGGCAGGTTTGGGGCACACAGGTCCAGCGCAAGGGGCCAGAAATGTGGTAGATGCCATTCCTGGGAGGACTGGCAGGTGCCTTTGTTGCATTTAATCCCATAGGTCATGTGGGTACTTACTCAAAGCTAAACACTAGCAATGACCATAATTCTTGCTGGGCACTTTGGGAGAAAGGGAGGAGAAATGGAATTCTTATTCTGCTGCTGACTGCCTCTTGATGTGACCAGAGGAGACAAGGAGAATAGAGAGAACACTGGGTCTGGGCAGCTGGAGTGGCAGTGCACCAGAAAGCAAATAAAAGAGGTAACACCTTATGTAAATGACTTTTAGTACTTTTAAAAGGACAAGCAGCGAAAAAGAGCAAGTTAAATTCCACCTCCTTCTGCAGCAATTAAATTCCACCAGCTATAGGTCTACCAGATCTCTCGAAGCTGGTTACTGCTTCTAACGCAAACCAAACACCCCGCCTAAATAGGCAGGGAGAAGAAATATTCTTAGTTCTCAGCCTAGAATCAGAAAAGGCAGAAGCTCTTAAAAATGACTGCAGCCTTCTAAATGGGAACAATCAGAATGCTATATGCAAGTCACCCTTGTAATCAGTGTCCCCTGAAGCCAACAAAAGTCTCCGAAACGGACTCGTCAATGAAATTGAGCCAAGTTTCCAATCAAGCCCAGGAAGCCCCTGGCAGCAGCCACACTCTCAACTTCTGTTCATGACAAAAGCCAAACAAAGTTATGGTTTACTTAATCCTACTGAAAATGAGCTTCTGGAAGCCCAGGGCAGGGGGTGGGATACCATGCCACACCATGGCATCATTTTCTGTTTTTTCAAATTTCATTTACCAGGCACGTTTATATAAAGCACTAGGCTTGGTGATTCCTGCACAAAGTAGGCAGGAAGTATTTATTCAATGTATAGGCATGCATGCCCCCCAATAAAGAAGGTTTAGCATTAAATATCTCCATCAGCCCAGTGCAAAGCAAATACTAATCAAAAAGTATCGTCACTTGGAAAATCCCATAGTACTGGTAGCATGAAAATAAGACTGCTGCAATTTGAAAAATATGGGTAACTGCTGCTATTGGTTACCAAAACGCTTTGCAATTAACAACTCATTAATAGAATGTACAAATTCTGCCAGTGCTAATATATCATGCTGTGTTTAACAAAGAACATCCGAGGTTTTTTAAATTATTTTTTTAATATTTTTTATTTTTTATTAACATATAACGTATTATTAGCCCCAGGGGTACAGTCTGTGAATCGCCAGGTTTACCCACTTCACAGCACTCACAATAGCACATACCCTCCCCAATGTCCATAACCCCACCACCCTATTATTATTATTTTCATTATTATTATTATTATTAAGATAGTACTGCCTCTACTATGTGAGAGAAAGAGAGAAGGCAAGCATGGGAATAAATAAGAACTATTTTATTTGCTGACAGATTCCTGTCCCCCGACCACGACATCCTCGTGAGGCGCGGGTGACAACGGCTCTCCCCTCCCGAAGCCCGTGGTCAAGGGCAGTGGGGACCCTCGCTCCCAGGAGCCCCGCCGCTCCCACAATGCACCGGGGAGGCAGCCCCGCCGCCGCTTTCAAGATGGCTGCGGGCTGCCTCCGGCTGAGGCAGACAAAGGAGCCGGCGGCCTGTGCCGATTCGTGCAGGGTCGCAGCCCAGCCTGCAGCCCGGAGGATGCGACAGTGGAGCATGAGCACAGAGCATCTCGGATGCACGCCTCCTTTTTCCCTTTCCCCCCAGCTGCTGTACCCTGGGGATCAAGGCAGCCTTTGTGAAATACAGACAAATGACTCTTCGCGGCGCGCGGGGCCCGGGCCGGGGCCGGCTCGGCGGTGGAGGAAGCCCCACCACCAGCAAAGGAAGCTTTTAATGAGAAACGCCCAAGATATCCATGGCAGAGGCAATCACTCAAAGCAGCTTGCCCTGAATTACATATTTTCTGACTGCAAATTACTTTTAACAGCGTCTCTACCGTCACTTCAATTGACCTTCCTAACAAAAGGCCATTTATTAACTAGCATTCCACGTTTCCCGGGCTGTGTGGAGCCTCGAGCCAGAAGGGATGGCACCGCTGAGTACTCAGCCGCCCAGGGTCACAGGCCAGGCCTCTGAGAGGGGAGAAAAGGCCATTAATGCAAGCCTGCAGAGCAGATCTGCCGGGGAGGGGAGCTGGGCGGGCGGGCTGTTTAAGACCAACATTAACCTGTCTGACAATAGGCAATGCTGGTCTAAAACATAAAATACCAAGGCCTACTTGCAGCAAGCCCTGGCTGCATCCTCAGCAGCTTCGCAGCAGAGAGAGGGAGAGACCCACCTCTATCTCAAAATCCTAACTGCACACGAACACACTAACACACCTGGGCTGCGTTTGCACAGTGCTTTGCAATTCTCAAAAAGCTTTCTCGGTCATCCTTCTTGACTGATGATCACACTGAACCTGGAAGGTGGCTGGGTCTTATTACCCCGATTTTGGAGAAAACAAAACTGAGGCCCAGAGCCGTCAGCCGCCGCGCAAATGGCCCCTGGCCCACCTGAACAGGACCTCTAATCCTCCTTCCCAGGTCTGATCTGCTTTCCGTGACTCTGTGCCTGGAGACCAACATCCCATCTGATACCCAACTGAGAAAGCAGTTTCAACACTAATTATATTTAAAAATGCCAAAGCTCTTCTTTCTCCAGCTATAGCCCAATAAGTGAAGCAAGGGGGAGAAAAGTACAGAAAGATAAAAGTAACATGGGATTAATTTTCCTCACACCTCAGTTTCAAGATTCAACATTTCCCTCATAAATAATTTACAACAATAAAAATGAGCTAAGGCCATGTTTGTGTAGGACGGAGGTAAATTTAGGCCTAATGAGGGAGATCCGAGCGCCGCACAGGAGGGAATAGGTTGATGTATAGCACTGTATACGCACAATCGACAGCACACAGGGGCTCCATTACCAACTGGAAGTCGTGAGGCCCGCCAGGAGGAGGGGGCAGGCAATTTAGGGAAACTTCTACCATCCCAGCTGCGGCTGCAAGGGGAGTCTCCACAGGGAGAGCCAAAAATTGACCAGGATTTTAGATGACAAGACAATGGGGGCTGAGATTTCTCAGAACTATAAAACTGAACCAACCTGAAATTAAGTCAGTTCTCAGGAAATGCCAGGTGAGGAATCAAGGTGGTGATGGCACCTGAGAGTCACGTCTACTCGTGGGCACAGGGAGAGTGCAGTAGCAACAATGATCTTGAGCTGGTCTTCCTCATTTAACCTTGTAGGTCATCTGGCCCCAGTTCCCATCCCAATCTCTACCCTGGGTGCATAGCCAGGCTCCACTATATCATTTCCAAGGCTGGGGGCTGCTATTCCTATGTCTGCCCCGAGAGGATTTCTCCGCCAGGCAGAAGAGTATGTATAAATGTGTTGTGTGTGTGTGTGTGTGTGTGTGTGTGTGTGTGTGTGTGTTGCATGTACATACTGGGGCAACAAAGATTCAGTTAGGATGAGGTATGTTTCCAGGCCAGGATTTTTTCCATGTCAGGCTCGATGAATACTATGCAACAAGGCTGGGGAGGAGAAAAACCGCCTCCTGCTTCTGCCTACAGTGCTGCAAACAGGGCCCGGGGAAGGCCCCAACACCCAGCCCCACAGCACCTTGGCAATGCTGTCATTCCAGGTTCACAGAGAAATGAACTTTAACTATAAAGCTTCTCATAGACAGCACACTGCTCCCTTGTAGCTGATCAAAGAATTACTACAACAGTGTGCTTAATCCCTAAAAGTCAGCAGTGCTGGGCTTAACTGATGCTGAATATTGTTTCAGAATCAAAGGCGTGCCTCCCGGCCCCAGTCTGGGAGAAAACTAAGCTACTGTATCACAGTTGAAAACTCAGGGGAACTCTGATATCATCTCTGTTTAATTTCCCCGGCCCTGTGAGCCTGGGGTTTATCTCGTTTTATCAACTCCTGTACTGAAATCAAAACCCAACTAACAGAGCTCAGACCTCTCTCCAGCGAGGCCCTTCCAGCAGCAGGGTGGAGTGGGGGGCAACAACTGCAGGGGGCAGGAGGCGTACCATCAAAGGAGGCTCAGCAGGAACCGGGACTCGGCCTCCCCACTGCGATGAGGAAGGCGGGCTCAGAAGCAGCGCCAGGGCTCCCCACCAAGGGCTGAAGGCGTGACTCGCACACAACTTTTGAGAAAAGTAATTTCAAAGTATGGGGGGGGGGCAGGTTAAATTGGGCTACTGTAATTGAAATGACAAAACCAGTGGATTAATTAAGTCCCTACAGAAGGATGAACTTGCAATCAGCTTGTTTGAAATCCAAAATCAAGGGCACAAAAGACATAAACTGTCTGCCCACATCCACCAACTTGTGGGGCCGGGGGAAGAACAGTGGATAAATATTTCACTTGCAGGGGGAACCTGACCAACAGCTGGGGGGTGGAGACTGAGAACGGGCTGTCCCCTCCATGAGAGCTGCTGCTGTATCCATCGTAGGGCAGCTCTTTGCCTGTCTCCCAGCAGCAGCGGCGGTCTGCAAGAACCCATGCCCCCTTTGGCCCCATGATTACTGTCACCTTTATGACTACAAATCTTTGGCAGGTATGGAAGGACACGGCCCTGTTCCCACTGGAGGGAGGCCATGGCCAGGCTTCACCAACGCGCACCACCACACCCACAAACACACAGACCGGGCTGCCTGTGTGCAGGTAAGGTGCAGAGACCTACCTCCTCGGGAGGTGGCAGGCCTCGGCCTGAGTCCATGCAGCACCCGAGTGAGTGGCCAGCCCGCTCCTGGAGCTACTCACGGAGGACAGTGCCCAGGCAGAGAGGCATCTGCTGTGGAACCTCAGAACAGCATCCTGGGGCCTCCTGCACTTGGTCTGGACCACTCTCCCAGTCAGAAGCCAAATGACTGACATACACTGTTGAGCATGGTCAGGTGGCCACAGATAGAGGCTGTTGGGAAGGCTGCTAAGATAATAGGAAACTAAAGCAAATATTTTTCTAAGCTTTCCTAGATCGCAAAGAATTTTCCAGCTAGGGAACTAACAATGGCGAGCACTTCCTTTTCCCCAGTAAAGGCCTGTTACTTCTAATAAAAGAATCTGCTGTATAAACGCATCCATTCTATCTGACCGATGTAGAGATTTCTATTAACCATTTGTATACCAAGCAGATTTTCCACAAATCATGTGATACAGGCCTAGGGTTCACGTTGCTGCCGCTCATATGGTGCAAGGCTAGATCCCAGAATTCATTCTCCAAAAATAAATCCAGGATCAAGTTCTATGGCCCTGTGGTAGCCAAAGACCTGCCCCTTACAGGCCAGACTCTCCACAGCCAGGGAACCTAGTGCTGGGGGCGGGGCGGGGGGATGCAATCTCCAGAATACTGTGCACCCCTGCCTGCTCCCAAACACTGCAAACAAGGGTCAGCCCTGCCCCTTCCCATCAAGTCTCGGTGCCATACTGTCCCTGGGAGAGAAGGAAGAAGGAGAACCCCACAGAAGGCAGGTGCTCTACAGATGGACCCCAAAAGGACCCAGGAGACATGCTCTTTTGATGTTCAGTGACATAAGGTAAGTCACACCCTTACCCTGGTTTACAGAGTAAAAATGCCAATATGGCACCTCAACGCCAAGCCAATGGGCCGTCGGGTGGGAAATCATCAGACACTTGGCTTCAGGTCAGCCAGGCGTCTCATCACCACCACCCCCTCTCCAGCTTTCATAGGGGTCTTGAGAGTTTTTTTTCATATATTTTTGTCATCTAATTTTTCTCCCTGTATGCCGATGGCTTCCAAATTACCTCCACTGCCCTGACTTTTCTCCTAGACTCAGAGGTGTGCATATAGAGTCTTGCTGGCTACTGCCGCCCCATGCCCTGGCTGAACGTGTCCTCCTCCCCCTGAAGTATCTCCCACATTTCCAATACCCTGCAGGACCTGGCACACAGCGACAAGCCCACAAACATTTACAGGGAGCCTTTGTGTAAGCAGCGAGGGAGACTTCGCAACGACGGCGATGGACAATGCAACACCGGGGAGCAGGGACTCAAACACGAGCAAGCGTGAGTCACCTGCAGAGTGTGTTAAAAGAGACTCTTGAACCCACTCCCAAAGACACTGATTCAGTAAGTGTAGGATCGGGCCCGAGAAGCTGCATTTCTAACAAGCTCCAGGTGATGGCCAAGCAGCTGGTCCACAGTCTGAACTAGGAGTACCAGACAGCAGGTGCTCGTTAGATGTTTGATGAATGAATGAACAGAAACAAAAACCTGCGTGTAATTATCCATGGGGACTAGCCTCTGAATGAATCCTTCAGTCTCTCCCTCCCCAAACAGGTCAGCCCAGAGCACCCAGTTCCTCCCCTACGACACCCACCCCACCATTCAAAATCCAGGTCACATTCTCCCCAAACCTTCCCCGATCGTCCAGCCACACAGCTGCTGTCACGAAGCCTTGCGTGACACTAAGGACGTGGTCTTAGCCCACATATGTGCACATACGTGTGTATATACACACAAGAAATACACAGCCTCGCCTCTCAGGTTATAGCGCCCTTGCCCCAGGAGAACAGTGGTTGTTCAAAGGTGTTATGTCCACGCAGTGCCTGGCCCACAGTGGGTGCTCAATAAATGGATTGGGGGGGTGGGGAGGGTGGATGGAAGGAAGGAAGGAGCAAGCTCGCATCATCCTTTCAAAACTGCCCCTCTTTCACTGAATTAGGAAGGGCACTCAAAGCATCAAGGGCAACGGCAAGAACAGCCCTGTGGGCCCCTTCCAATGACAGGACCAGGCTGGGCATCCGTGAGCCCAGGACAAACACCACAATTCTAGGGACAGGCAGGCTGCAGAGGAGGGGAGGTGGGACTGCAGCACTCCAGCAGCTCCAGAAGTGACTATGACTTAGTCCAAGCAGTTAGGTGACAGCCTGGCAGAGGCCAGGGGGTCTCCAGGCTAGCTGCACAGAAGACTCCCCTAAGGAGTTAGTAAAAACCACTGCTGCCCATTCCAGCCCCCCAGGTTGTGATTTAACTGGTCTGGGCCTGGGCCGAGACCCAATAATGCACAGCCCAGGCCAAGTGCTACTGTGAGACAATGAAAAAGACATGGCCACCCCCTGTGGCCCTCCTAGGCTGGGGAAACATCCCAAAGAAAGGGGCTGCCATGAGGGGACACTTCCTTCTGCCTGGTGAGTCGGGGAGATGGGAGGGAAGAGCAGGAACTCAGGCTGGCCTCCTGGAAGGACAGAAGGTGCTGAGTAGGAAAGGTACAGTAGGTAGGAGAGGCCAGATCAGCAGCGGTGTGACTGAACACAGACCACTGGGGGAACTGTGGCAAGCAGATGGGCTCTGAAACGAGCTTATGAAATGCTTAAACAAACAAACAAATAAACAAAACAGTTAAAAATCTGTCGGCATTTCTCTGCTAGTTCTAAGGTCTAAGCAACGACACAGAGCTTCAGGAAGGAAGGAAGATTCGCAAGTCTTTCGTTCGTATTTCCTCTCCTGTAACCGAATGCTTCTCGAATCCATGCCACTTCCTGCAGAAGGCCATAGGCCTTGGCATTAGCTCAGTGGGGGACTGGGAAATGAAGCAGAGGAACAGACAGGGTGCAGGTTCTGGAGTCAGACGGACCAGAGCCTGAATCCCAGCTCTTGAACTGCGTACAGCAGTATGACTGGGCTCAAGTATTCATCCCCCTAAAACTGGAATAATAATAATATTTCCTCTACAGGGTTATATGGTGTAAAGAACTTGTAGAACTTGCATCAAAAGAAACAACTGACAGAGCAAAATGGACCACCTATGAAATAGAAGAAAATACTTCCAAATCACATATCCGCTCAGGGGTTAAAATCCAAATCTATAAAGAACTCTAATCTATAAACAACTTAACAACAATAACAAAAAACAAACACTTGATAAAAAAAAAATGGGCAAAGGACTTGAGTAGACACTTCTCCAAAGATGATATACAAATGGCCAATAAGCATTTGAAAAGATGTTCAGTCACTAGGGAAATGCAAACCAAAATCACAATGAACTGTCATCTCATACCCATTGGGATGGCCACTATCAAAAGTCAAAAAATTAGTGTTGGCGAGGATTGGAAAACTGGAACTCTGGTGCACTGTTTTTGGAAATGGAAAGCAGCCACTGTGGAAAACAGTATAGGGATTCCTCAAAATATTAAAAATAGAATTACTATAGGGTCTGGCAATTCCACTTCTGGGTATGTACTCAAAAGAGTTGAAAACGGGGTCTCGAAAAGATATTTGTACCTCCGTGTTCACAATGGCATTATTCACAAGAGCCAAAAGGTGGAAGTAACCCAACTGTCCACAGATACGGGTAAGCAAAATGGGCATATACATGCAGTGGAATATTACTTGGCTTAAAAAGGAAATTCTGGCACATACTATAACGTGAATGAACCCTGAAGACATTATGTGGAGTGAAATAAACCAGTCATAGAAAGACAGATACTATGTAATTCCACATATGTGAGGCCCCTAGATCAGTCAAATGTATAGAAACAGAAAGTCGAATAGTGGCTGCCAGAGCCTGGGGGAGGGGAAATGGAAGCTGTTTAATGAGTATAGCATTTTGCAAGATGGGAAAGTTCCAGAGATTACCTGCATGACAATGTGAGTGCCCTTAATGCCACTGATTTGTACACTTGAAAATGATTTGGGTGGTACATTTTATGCGCTTAAAAACGATTTAAAATTACGTTTTGTGTATTTAAAAATGGCAACTACAAGTGTGGTTTTCGAGTTTCAGTCAGTAGAAGTACAACCCAAGATCCTTATTAAACACAGAGACTCCGGGGCCCCTTCCCCCAGATATTCTGACTGAAGGTCTGGGTGGGAGGTCCTGGAATCTGCATTTTCATAAACATCTCAGGGCTATTTAGCACATTAAGAATTCATTTATTTTGCTCTGGCTCTAAAGGGTCAAGGAATATTCTTTTGAATATTTTGCTTTGCTGATCAGTATCTGTTTAAAACATACACACAAGCTATGCCTGTGTGTGTGTGTGTGTGTGTGTGTGTCTAGAAAGATCTGTTGATTCTAGCCACAGCCCAACAAGATGGTCCTCTGATACTCAGGGAAGTAGTGGCTACAAAGCTTAAGTATGTGACTCCACAGCTCCAGGCCCATGGGCCTCTCACATTTCAGCCTGCACAAGCTCCACATCTCACCAGAAGTGTGGCAGGTAAACCAAACACACGCCCACAGGATGTCCCCAACAAGGGAGGTAATGTCAAGTACACCCTGCAGGGGCCCTGCCTCCCACGGAGCAGAGCGGAGGAGAGCTAACACAGGCGACCCCACTGCAAACAGTGCGGACGATGCAGGGAAACCATAATTCTCAAGGGCAGCGGCAAGCAGAAGGCCAAGGAGAGCCAGTGGGCCAGTAAAACGCTGGCCAAGGAGGGGCTCAGAGAGAGCAACAACAGCCTGACAGAGGCAGCCCATTCAAGGACCCCAGGCCTCCCCTCCCACAACCCAACCAGCAAAGGAAACTCTGCTCATTCAACCGCAACCAACTAAATACAGTGTTCTCAGGCCCCCACACCAGCCATGTAGTCATTTGTTATCTTCATCATCGTAACAGCACCTTTGACATTTCCCATGCTTGGCTCCAACTCCATCATTACCTTCCAGTGTGGCAAAGGATGTCGTTCTTTGTGAGGCCGGGAGCACTTCCGACCTGCTAAGGCAGAGGGGCCCATGACTTTTGGATTCGGACTCCCCCAGAAGCAGATCTGCCATGAAACTAATAGGAAGGAACCTCTGGCCACCCTCCACCCCTCACCCCTTCCAAAGTGCTGAGAGGGAGGACCTGGCAATGTGTTCACATGGTCGGGTGGTTTTGTAAAGTGTACAAAAGCGAGATATTCTTGTTTTCTTTTTCTTCTAACCCCTCCCCACTCCAAACTGTCTAACCCAGGTAACCAAGGTCTGCCTCTGGCTTCCACCTAAATTTGGTAAGGACTCCCCCACACCCTCTACGGAGCCACATGCACTCACATACAACTCGCGCAGCCTTATGGGCTAGGTTATATTCTTAAGCCACTTTTACACAGAAGGAAATCAGGATGCAGAAAGATTCTGCAAGGGGCGCCTGGGTGGCTCAGATGGTTAAACGCCTTCGGCTCAGATCATGATCTCCAAGTCCTGGGATGGAGCCCTGTTTTGGGCTCCCAGCTCAGTGGGGAGTCTGCTTCTCCCTTTGCCTCCCCCCCAGCTTGTGTTCTCTCTCTCTCTCTCACTCTCAAATGAGTAAATAAAATATTTTTTAAAAATAAAGAAAGGAAGAAAAAAAGTTTCCGTGAGGTTCCATGACCTGCCTGGGATCACTGGGATTGCAGGAAGGAAACTGAGATTCAAATCCAAACCGCTAGATCCGAGCCTTATGTTCTTCTTACTGTATCATCCCCTCCTGGTTGTCCTACGGAGAGCTAAATAATAACCAAAACCAGAAACAGACTTGAAAGAAAAAGTAAAAATGAAGCTACTCTTCTGATTAGTGTTAACAAACACTTAATGATAAGCACTAACTTCTACTGAATGCTTGCCCTATAGCAGACGCAGAGCTAAATGCTTCTCTTGCAATATTCCATTCACTGCTCACCATAATCCTATGAGATTGCTATTAGCCTCACTCTACAGATGAGGAAACTGAGGCTTAGAAAATTTTATTCATTTACACAAGAACACACAGTATAAGTAGGAAAGCCAAGGATTCAGCTGAGGTCTAATTCTAAAGTCCTTGCATTTAACCATGGTGCACTGTTCCTGGAAGTGGGAAAGCCCACCAGTGGGCTGGAGGCAAGCAGGGAAATGTCTTCAGCATAAATCAGGAGTGTGGCCTAAAAGCTAGGAGGAAGGAACGAAAAATGTTGATCAGACAAGATGATTCTGGGCTCAAATGAACCAATCAACTGCTTCACATGGGTCTTGATGCCTAGATCCCAGCAGAGGTCCCATCCCTCGAAGGCTCCATTTAAATATTCTTTGCACAGTCCAACATCTATCCCAAAGTGCTGCAACAATTTCCAGTGAGCAAGAAAGGTGTCCCCTGTGTCCTGTAACTAAACTTGAGTACTCTGAGCTTTTTGGTTTGTCTGCGTTTCTGCAGAGCTCACCCCTAACTTTTCTAAGGCTTCTCTGGTACAGCTGATAAGACTTTTTGCGCGCCCTCCCCCTCATTAAAATGAGATGGGATCCAGCCAGCTGTCGAGAATTGTACAATGAGATTACACTGAGAAGGAACCACCAGAGACAAAGGCCCTTAAAGAGTCACTGGCCTGTTGTGGCTTTTGTGGCAGAAATCTGAGTGGGCGCTGGTTCTTGGGTGGGGGCAGGGAACAGAGAAGGAGCAACAGACATTTGCCTTTTGCCTTCCTGGGGCCTTCTTCTGCTCCTTGCTGAAGAGGCTGCTGGGAGGGGACAGAAGAATCACATCTTTAGTACTGAGAAAGGCTGATAATTTTGAAGAGCTGTCTGTCTGTTGGTAACAAAGAGGACAAAGATGCTCACAGGTCTGCCCTCTTCACCTGGGCCTGTCACCAGAGATCTGTTGTCCCCTGGTGCTCAGCCATAGCTCTTATCCCAGCCCCTGCCCCTGGGCCTCACTTAGGCTGCAATCCTTATGGGGTACTACTCATCAACACACCCACCACACTTCCAGGATGGGTACTCTGAGTCTTGGGTGTCCACGCCGGGCACCCCACGCCGGGCACCTCACCTTTAGACAGGTGCCCTGGCATTTGGGTGTCCTCTCTACTGTGCCCAGGTCACAGATGAGGCCGCACCCCAGATGATGATCAAGGCTCAGGTGCAAGCTGGTCTGCACCCACGTGATCACAGAGAGCTGGACCCCAGGCTGGGCCAGTGAAAGGACTGAACCCAGTCTGTGCAGGTAGCTGCAGCGGCCTGGGCACAGGTGGGCCGCCTCACCGTCTACTCCGGAGGGGGTGGCTCTCGGGGACCCTCACCTGTCCGGCCCGGGGTGGGGTGGGGGGTGCACTGCTCGCGTTCGGGTCCTTGAGCTCCCTCCCGCCTGCCCACCGCAAGGCCAAGCCGGTGTCGGAGAAGCCACGGCGCACGCGGGCTCTGGTAGAGGCCGCCGGGCCTGTCCCCGCGGCCGGCCGGGCACAGAGCCCGCAGGCCTCGGCGCGGCCCGGCTCCGCCCGCACGCCCGCCCCTCGGCCCGGGGCCCGCGCCCGCCCGCCCGCCCGCCCGCGCCGCGGCAGCAGGGCCGACTCGACCGAGCCTCCGCGGCGCCCGGCCCGCCCGGCCTCACTTAACTGT
>ML109175.1:25226-35259 GCA_003697995.1 Taxidea taxus jeffersonii
CGGAGCCGGCGCCAGACCCGGGAGGCCCGGAGCGCGGCCCGGCTTCTCAGCGGCCGGGCCGGGTGTGAGGGGCCGGGCCGGGGGCCCGAGCGGCGGCGCCGGCGCCGCAGCTCGAGCGCGAGCCTCACCGGGGAGCGGCGGCGGCGGCGGCGGCAGGGGCGGGGCGCGGCCTGGCGGCGGCGGCGACAACAACGGCGGCGGCGGCTCCCTCGGCGGGCCGCGCTCCGGGCCTCCCGGTTCTGGCGCTGGCTCCGGGGGAGGCGCCGGGCGCCCGAGGCTGGCTCCGGCGGGAGGAGGGAGCGGGAGCCCTCGCGTCCGGAGCCCGCGCCGCCGCCGCCGCCGCCGCCCCGGCCGGCACCCCGCCTCCAGCAAGGCTCAGCCGCTAGCCCCCCGGCCGGGCCTCCCCGAGCCCGCGGGCGGCCCCCAGCCCGGCCTCCGAGCCCTGGGAGCCGCAGGCCTCTTAGAGTCTGGGCACTAGTTATCCTCTCCGCCAAGTTGGTCTCTTGCAGGGCCCAGCAGCCCACTCGGCTCTCTTAGGCCGCACTGAATCAGCCCTTCAGCACAGCCTAAGAACCCTGGACGCCCCCAGACCTCAACACACACACACAGACAGACAGACAGACACACACACACACACACACACACACGTTGGCGTCTTGCAGGGACACCCGGCCCTCCCTAGTCTTGAGGGAACATCAGGCCATTCCTTCAACTCAGCTCACTCCAGTTCAGGAGACCCCACTGTCCCAAGGAACCCAACACAAGCTTAGCCAGGTCTCAGTCCCCACTAATAATAACAGACCCCTCAAAGTGACCCCAGTCTCCCAACCATTCTCTGCCTCCCTTTTACGCAGGGCAAATGATCTACCCACGGAGGCCCAGAACTAAGGTTATGGGACTGCCCTGGAGGGAAGCATCCAGAGGGAGGAGGGGTTTACAGAAGTGATGTCCTACAGTACTTGGGAAAAGGTATAGGCCAGAGGATAAGATGAAGCTGGATGAGGGCTGGGGTCCAGAGCTTGACCCTCAGCTAGAATGGCTGGTACCAAAGACAGGAGCAGCGTATCTCTTCACCTTTAACCATCAAAGTGTCCTCATAGCCCCAGCAAGGCATTCCCAGAGAGAGGCTGGTCCGCTATTTGAAAGAACTGTGGTCAGAAGGCTGGCGCCTCTGGAGCTGAGGACCATGCAAGAATGACTGGCATCAATTTGCTAATACATCAAGTCTAATTGTCACACATTCTAGGCTTTTCTAAGCAGAACTGGCTGTTGGGGAAAATGTCCTGTGGGGAAGCCAGGCAACTGTGTTCATTCCAAGTGTCTGTCTTGCTCAGAAATGCCATTGTTTCAGATGGTTTTGCAGACAAGGTTTTTTCAAACCATTAGGGGACAGACAATCCCTATGTTATTTAAACTGTTACACAGAAAAAAAAAAAGGAAAATGTTCCATTTCACTTTCCAAATTTAGCATAATTCTAATGCCAAATTCTGACAGAGATTACACCAAAAAGGAGAATTGCAGGTCAGTATAGAACACTGGTGCCCAGATAATTTAAAATGAGTTATTTGAAAAAGAGGCTCTATAGTCAAACAACTTGAGAAAGTACTGCCATGTATAGTCTACCTTTTGGAGAATCACAATAACTATTTACATATTAAAGTCTCTATGAAGTGCAGGAGTAAAGAAACTGTATAACTTGGCATTTCTCAAACTCATCTGAGCCAGGAGCACCTTTTGAAAGTTCACCAATTATCTCTAATATGTGAAGCACTACTATAGACCAACCCACATAAGTATATAATGGTTGTAAATCTACTAAACAAAATTTTAGCAATTTGAATCCAACTTGATGTAAAACAAGTCAAAATCCACTATGATCAAACAAGATTTATTCAAAAAGTGCAAGAATAATTCACCACCAGGGAGTCTATAAATTGTTAAAGAAAAATAAATCACAGCGTATTTCAACAAGACAGATGCTTTAAAAGTATTTGATAAACTTCAACACCAATTACTTATAAATTTTTAAAAACCTCTTAGTAAACTAGGAAGAAAATTTAAACTTCATAACATGATAAAGTTTATCAGAAGCCATCAACAAACATATTTAATGGGGAAACACTGACAGTATTCTCATTTAAGTCAGAAACAAAACAAGGATGTCTGTCATAGCTGCTAGAAACTAATGCCCATGTGATAAGATAAGAAAAATAAATAAATACTGGAAAGGAAGAGACAAATTGTCATTACTTGTTTATGACTTAAGTGTGTACCTAAAAACAAAAATTGAAGAGAATCAGCCAAAAATCTTCAATATTTTGGTAAAATGGCTAGTTATGAGATAAACACCAAAATCCATGGCTTTTCTAGATATGAAGGGAAAAGACTTCCTTTCCATAAAGAGAAACTTCCGTTTTGTTTTTGGCTTTGGCTGACTGCAGAGAGCAAATATTTTTATGTGGTCTCCTGCCATGTGGCAAGTGGACCTCTTTCTTATGCAGAGAGATACTATTGTCCAACTCCTATAGAGGTAAATCTCTCCAGTTCAGGGGGAGATATTATAGCAAGTCAACTTGTCTACAGATCAAAAGCTACATTTTCCTGTCAATTTCAAGGACTTTTATCTCCTATGTCTCCTTTCTATATCTACGCCTCAGTTTCTTCCAAATTCAGAAGAGGGAGAGAGGTATTACTTATAGGATCCCCTAAATACAGCACTAAATACCAATGATTTCTATTTAGAAAGTATGATTTTTTAAAGAAAATTACATTCACATTAGCAATGAATACTATAAAATATCTGGGCTTAATCTTAACAAGAAATGGCAAGGCTCATAGAAAGAAAACTATAAAACCTTACTGAAAAACATAAAAGAAGTACTTAATAAAAGGAAAAACATAATAAATCCCCAGGGAGAAAGTCTCAGTATTGCAAAGATGTCATATCTTTCCTAACTCAATTTATATATTTAGTGGAGTCTAAATCAAAGAACCAATACGGGGGTGCCTGGGTGGCTCAGTGGGTTAAAGCCTCTGCCTTTGGCTCAGGTCATGATCTCAGGGTCCTGGGATCCAGCCCCACATCAGGCTCTCTGCTCAGCGGGAAGCCTGCTTCCCTTCCTCTCTCTCTGCCTGCCTCTCTGCCTACTTGTGATCTCTGTCTGTCAAATGAATAAATAAAATCTTAAAAAAAAAAAAAAAGAACCAATATGATTTGGGGGATATGGTACAATGGAATTTAACAGAATTATTTTAAAACTGATTTTGATAAATAAATATGCAAAATATGAAGAAAATTTTTTAAATTGAATAATAGTATTATATTAAATTTATTATAAGAATATTAATAATAACGAATATAAAATATAACATAAAACTTACATTGTAACTTATATTTTATATATTTTATATCATATTAATATAGTAACTTATATTTTAATATCTGTTAGAGCAGTAATACTACTGGTTATCTAACATATTAAAATATAACATAGGGGCACCTGGGAAGCTCAGTCAGTTGAGGGTGTGACTCTTGATTTTGGCTCAGGTCATGATCTCAGGGTCCTGAGATCAAGTTCCTTGTTGGGCTCTGAGCTCAGTGGGGAGTCTGCTTGAGATTCTTTCTCTCCTCTAGCCCTTCTAAACTAAATCAATCTTTTAAAAAATAATAAAATATAGGGGCACCTGGGTGGCTCAGTGGGTTAAGACCTTTGCCTTTCGCTCAGGTCATGATCCCAGGATCCTGGGATGGAGCCCCACATCGGGCTCTCTGCTCAGCAGGGAGCCTGCTTCCCCTCCTCTCTCTCTGCCTGCCTCTCTGCCAACTTGTGATCTCTGTCTGTCAAATAAATAAATAAAAACTTTTAAAAAAATAATAAAATATAACATAAAATTTCAGTAAATAAAACTGTGGGCCATCAGTGTAGGAATACACACTTTATCATATATTGAGTTCCCTGTTTATAAATGCTGTTTCTATCCACTGATCCATTTGTATATTCCTAATATTCCACTCCAAACCATATTATCTTGCCCAGATCACTTCAATAACATCCTTACTATTCTCCTGGCTTTGACTCCCTTCAAACAATGGAAAACAGCAACCAGAGTGATCATTAAAGACAAAAATAATAATAAGACAGCAAATCACCTCCTTTCTTAAGATCCCTCCAGTAACTTTCCAAAAAATAAAATAAATGCTCCAACACAATGCAACCGACCAGATCTCTTGCTCTGTGGACCTTGCCTGCCCAGCCATCTTCTCAGCTGTTCTAGCCATGCTGGTTTCCTTTTAGATATTTAAATATGAAAGCTCTTTTTCCCTGGGGGTTCTCACCTAGAGCATTCCTCCTCATCATCTTTACAGGGCCTGGGCCCTTCTCATTCTTAAACTCTCAGCTAAATGTCACATCCTTGGAGGCCTTCGATGGTCATCTAAGTAGTTTCATATTGTATTCATACCACATCCATTCATTTCCCACTTATCACTCCATCGCAATATGTAACTATTTACTGTTTGTTTACCTGTTCAATTCTCAGTCTCCCCACAAGACTAAAAGCTCCACCATGGTATCAGCTCATCAAACATAAATGTGCCCCATGTACTAGCCCCTCAATAAACATTTGTTTAATACATATATGTGTCAACATTTAATATGTGCATACCCTCTGTCCATGTCTAATAATTATCCAGAGCAAACAATCAGGCAAGTGCACACAGATATATGTTCAAGGATAATTATTTCAGCATTGCTTATAATGAGAAAATATTGGATATATCCTAAATGTCTAGCAATAGAAGATTGGGTCATTAAAAAAAGAAAGCTGTACTGACATAGAAATATACCATGGTATTTTGTGCAGTAAGAAAATAAACCAAAACAGGGTACAGAACAGAATGCATTCATTCTATGAGCCCATTAATTTTATATGTATTAAAATGCATTAGATGGGGATGCCTGATTCCTGGGTGGCTCAGTCAGTTAAGCATCGGCCTTCAGCTCAGCTTACGATCCCAAGTTCCTGGGATCAAGCCTCATGTCAGGCGCCCTGCTCAGAAGAGAGCCTGCTTCTCCCTCTCCCTCCGCTCCCCCCCGCCTTGTGCTCTCTCTGTGTCTGTCTGTCTGTCTCT
Organism: Taxidea taxus jeffersonii; assembly: GCA_003697995.1. Classification (NCBI taxonomy): domain Eukaryota; kingdom Metazoa; phylum Chordata; class Mammalia; order Carnivora; family Mustelidae; genus Taxidea; species Taxidea taxus. The sequence continues at coordinate 30,359 of ML109175.1, forward strand.
CTGTCAAACACATAAAAAATTTAAAAATAAATAATAAAATAAAATGCTTTAGATACTTGGAAAACATATACCAAACATTAATAGTTTAATAGTGGCTATCTGTAGGGGGAGGATAGAGATTTTCGTTTTCCATTTTAGCGTCTCTATATCAATATTATAGCATCTTAAGGATGGAGACACAAATAACAGGCCACCCAACCAAGAGGAGCTTAAACAATAAGCACTTATTTTGCCGGCCAGAAGTCATCTACCTTCAGTCTCCCTGTTAGAGGGGAATGAAGACACTGAGAAGACCTGTCCTTCTATCCTCTGCTCACATCCTCAGGTGGTTGTCTTTTATGTTTGTACTTGTTACCTAATGGGCACAGAACAGCTCCACAGATGTCACGGTCTCCTCTCACAGCATGAAAGCAGGTGGGGAGCAAAATCTTTCCCAGGAATTCCCCGGCAGATCTGGTAAGGTCCCAAGGGCTAGAAGTGGGCCACATGGCCATCCCAACTGTAAGGGAGGCTAGGAAAATGGCTTTGTCAATCATGATCACCTCCCAAAGCTGGTCATGTTGACATGCCATTTAAAATCATGGAAAACAGCGTGGAAGTTCCTTAGAAAATTAAAAACAGAACTACCATGTGATCCAGCAATCCCACTTCTAGGTATATACCCAAAAGAGATGAAAGTAAGATCTCAAAGAAACACCTGCACTCCCAAGTTCACTGCAGCATTCTCTATAATAGCCAGGACATGGAAACAACACACGTGTTGTTGGGTCCGTAATCAAAGGAGCGAGACTGATACAAAGCGAAGATCAAGCAAAGCTTTATTTCGCGTCAAGCATCAAGAATCAAACTGACCGGCCAGGGCCGTCTCTTACAAAGAGGCGACCCCTCTCTGCCTTACAGACTGGCATTTAAGGGCAAAGGCCATGTGGTTGGGCCTAGCCACACACAGGTGGCCAATGACACAGAGAAAACTGCACAGTCACACGTAAGTGACCAATTGAGTTACAATTTACCCCATAGTAGGCATTTGAACTACCCTATCACCTTGGTCAGAATTGGCGCCCAAAGGGCGGGGTCCACACACCTTGGTAGCTAGGGAGACAGTCTGCGCGCCCCATTGATTGGATACCTACACCAGGCCTGACCCACCCTTGTATTTGGGCTTTGTTTCTGGGACTGGTTTCCGGGACTTGTTTTAAGGGACTTGTTTTTAAACTTTTTTTTTTTTTTTAAGATTTTATTTATTTATTAGTTAGAGAGAGAGAGAGAGAGAGCGCACAGGCCGACAGAGTGGCAGGCAGAGGCAGAGGGAGAAGCAGGCTCCCCGCCGAGCAAGGAGCCCGATGCAGGACTCGATCCCAGGACGCTGGGATCATGACCCGAGCCGAAGGCAGCCGCTTAACCAACTGAGCCACCCAGGCGTCCCAAGGGACTTGTTTTTAAGTAAGTCCCCTAAGTCCCCTGCGGGGAGCGGCACTGCCTCACTCCTGTGGAAGGGGGGCAGGGACAGTTTAAGTTTTACTGCATAAACACCATAATGGCTATTCAACCGAAATGGAGCCGTTTTGGCTAAATAGGCCCTTACAGTGTCTTTTGACAGATTAATGGATAAAAAAAATTTGAGATACACAGACACACACACATACACACACACACACACACACACACGTACACACACAGAGGAATATTATTCAGCCATTAAAAAGAAGGAAATCCTGCCTTTGTGACAACATGGGTGAACCATGAGGACAATAGTCTAAGTGAAATAAACCAGAGAGAAAGACAAATACTGGATAAGGTCATTTATGTGAGGAGTCTAAAAACAGAACTGACAGAAACGGGGTAGATGGGTGGTCGCCAGAGGCAAAGGGAGGTGGAAGATGGGGGAAGGTGGTCAGAAGGTACAAACTTCTAGTTATGAGATGAACAAGTTCTGGGGATATAACACACAGCATGATGACTATAGTTAACTACACCGTACTGTATACTGAAAAGCGGCTAAGAGAGTAGATCTTAAAAGTTCTCACTAGGGGGCACCTGGGTGGCTCGGTGGGTTAAGCCGCTGCCTTCGGCTCAGGTCATGATCCCAGGGTCTTGGGATCGAGTCCCACATCGGGCTCCTTGCTCGGCGGGGAGCCTGCTTCTCTCTCTGCCTCTCCCTGCCACTCTGCCTGCTTGTGTGCACTCTCTCTCTGACAAAAAAAAAAAAAAAAGTTCTCACTAAACACGCAAATGCTAACTATGCGAGGTGATGGGTGTGTCAACCGACCTCCCAATGGTGATCATTTCACAATACATATGTGTATCAGACTGTACTGGATACCCTAAACTTACACAATGCACATGTCAGTTCTGTTTCAACACGTCTGGAAAAAGACGAAAAATAAAAAACAATCAGTTTCCTTATCAGGGAGGAAGGCAATTAAGATTTTTCACACTTTTAATAATGAGTATAAATAATGTACGTGTATGTCAGACATGATGAGATGCCAAAGGGTATTCAGTGAAGTGCGGCCAACAGTTTGGAGAGCAGGTCCTTGCTGCTTAGAAGGCCCTGACCACGCAGGCTAAACACCACCTTGGCTAGCCTCCTGAACCTGAGATTGCCACCACTCACTTTTGTCCTCTTTGGCCCCCCTACTTAAAGCTCTCCCTATTAATAAATACATCATTACTCCTCAGGCTACTTTCTGGTATTGATCTGTGGAAACTAGAACAGACTGATTCTGCCTTAAGAGAGCAAGGTTGAAATCTCATCAGTTATCAGTCTTGCTGGCTAAAAGAGAACTTTGTCCTATTTGCATAGTTGTTGATCTGGTCTATGCTCTCAGACTGAACACAGAGGGCTTATAGGAGCAGAAGGCAGGCAGCTGGAATGGACGTGTTTTGGGGACAGGTGTGCAAACATGGCTGGCTCTCTGTCACAGAGTGTGACTGGAAGGATATGAAAAAGAAACACAGAGCAACCACAAACAGTGCTGCTGAAACTCAGAAATCATAACCACGTGCAGAACAGCTTTTATTACATGGAGGCACCACATAACGACAGACCCAAGTTGTGATTCTTTCAACACACTTCCTAGTCAAGAGGAGTTTGCTCCAGAGAGTTGGCACAAAGAAGGCATCTTCCTTTTCTTTAGATTGTGGGCTTCAGGATGGCAGGCACCTTAGGAGTCTTAGAGACTTAGAGGAGTCTTAGGTCTCTCTTTTCGCCACTCTAGGACACAGTAGGTACTCAACAAATATTTCTTGAATGAACACTGTCATTCTCAAGGGCAGTTAGATATCATGATAATTTCCATTCACAGGCATTTCCCCTGTGCCAGGTGCTGGGCTTAGCCCTTCTGCATAAATCATTTCCCTCAGCACTGACATGGAGCCCACGACACAAGGATTATGATCCACGTATGACAACTGTGGAAATTGGGGCTTCCTAACCCATACTGTGGTAAGTGGGGGTCAGAGGCATCAAACTCCAAATTGAATGTCTATAACTTCACTATACAGACCTCTTAAACAGGAGTCCCAGAGTCCTGGAGAACATTCTTTTGGTTGGAGTCCTACCCTTCCATGGACAGTGGTTGTTCCTTCAATCCCTGAGAGTCCTGGCCAGGCTTCTGGATTTGGAGAGTTGGTTTTGCCCTCAAGATTTGTCTGGGTGGCTCAGTGGGTTAAGCATCTGCCTTCAGCTCAGGTTATGGTCCCAGAGTCCTGGACTCCAGCCCCAGGTCAGGCTTCTTGCTCAGCAGGGAGTCTGCTTCTCCCTCTCCCTCTGCCCCTCCACCCCACTCATGCTCTCTCCTTCTCTCAAATAATTAAATAAAATATTTTAAAAAGGGTCACCTAGGGGGCTCAGTCAGTTAAGCATCTGCCTTTGGCCCATCATCCTGGGGCATCTTGGGATTGAGCCCCACATCAGGCTCCTTGTTTGGTGGGGAAACTGCTTCTCCCTCTGCCTGCCGCTCCCCCTGCTTGTGCTCTCTCTCAGTCAAATAAATAAATAAAATATTTTAAAAAGATGTGCACAGTCTGGAGGAGATTCAGCTCTTGTTGGTAACAATCATCTGACTGTCAGCAATAGAAATGCACTCTAGCTTAGGCAAAAAAGAGAATTCGTAGAACAAATGGGGATTCTCTTGAAAACAGTCACAAGTCAGGAAAATTCTGGGGCTTTTCCAGGGTCACATGTCCTTCTGTTACTCCTTCTCCCTTTGTATCTGCCTCTGCTCTTTACCCTCTCTAACAGACCTCTTTTCTCCCTGTTCACAATCTAATGTGGCGGCCGTAATGGCACCCCCCAGTCCACCACATACCACATAGGGTCACATTCCAGGGACCTGAGACACAGACAAGTGTCTCTAAGCTCTAATTCTAGACTTAGAGGGAGAGAATCTGAAAGGCCCACTAATGGTCAGGTCTAGCCTAGACCAAATAAATCAGACACAGGGGAGGGTCATGTCTATTTACCCATGTGCTAGGCACTGTCATCTGCCAATATTTTTCCCCATCTGTAGCTTGTCTTCTTATTCTCTTGATGCTGTGGATTTTTTTAAAGATTTTATTTATTTACTTGACAGACAGAGATCACAAGCAGGCAGAGAAGCAGGCAGAGAGAGAGAGGGAAGCAGGCCGAGCAGAGAGCCCAATGCGGGGCTTGATCCCAGGACCCTGGGATCATAACCTGAGCCAAAGGCAGAGGCTTTAACCCACTGAGCCACCCAGTGCCCCAATGCTGTGGATTTTTAATAGTAAAACTGGAGAATTCAAAGCCAAGAAGCTACCCTTTGTTTCTGTTGTTTGTTTGGTTTTACCTTGTATCATTTCTTCCCTGAAGAACTAAGCCTTGAGAAAGAGGTTTTAAGGATGGAAGAGGCTCTGGTTGAGGTGCTAGCAGGAATTCC
>ML109176.1:0-30046 GCA_003697995.1 Taxidea taxus jeffersonii
GTATAATAAATAGCAAAAATATTTCATGATAGATGCTGTGAAAACCAAGAATTTCATTTGTTCATTGTAGGTTTAGGTACTTAGAAGAAATGCAGGCAGAATTGTCTAACAGATGGTTATTAGTCTGAAAGAGAACTTTTGGGCTAAAAGCAAAAACTTGGGTACCGTCAACATATAGGTAATAAGTAAAGCTGTAGGAATGGATGAAATTATCTAGACAAGAGTGTAGCGTATGAGGAAAGGAGGTTCTTAGCCTTGGACATGTCAAAGATAGCTAGAAAGAGTCTGCAAAGGAGATAGGAATACACAGAAAGATAAAAGGAAAGCCAGTTGAATGCTGCAGAGAGATTAGGTAAGGTGAGGACAGAATAGTAATCATTTGATTTGGCAAAATGGAGATGGTTGGGAGTCTTGACAAGACTACTTTTGGTGAGATAGAGCGTTACTTCTACTTGGTTAACCAAAGGGGAGGAAGTGGAGCTAGTGTAAATAGACAATTCTTCTGAAAAGCTTTGCTATGAAGGGAAACAAATGTGTTTTGAGGAACATGTTAGTGTCAAGAGAGGGGTCTATGTGTATGTGTGTTTTTGAATAGGAGACACTATAGTATGTTTATATTCACTCAATATTTACAGATCAGGCCAAAAATTTAGAGATCATCTTCATTTTTTTCCTTTACACTGTACATCCAATCTCTAAATAAGCCATTTGGTTCCACCTTCAAAATACCTACCTTTGCTGTACTACAGTATACATACTGCAGTCTTGTCAAGCTACCACCAGTTCCCACCTCAATTATTATAATAGTTTCTTAATGGTCTCTTCACTTTTCCTTTGCTCCCCTGCACTCTGTCCTCTGTAGCCAGAGTGGTCCATTTAAAACATAAATCAGATCACTACTCAAAATTCTTCAGTGTCTTCTCATGCTTGCTTTAGTAATTTGCTAAAATACAAATTACTGTGGCCTGTAAAGTCTTATATAATCTGACCTCTGGCTGCACCTCTAATTTTATTTTTCTGCCATGTTTCTTCTTGTTCACTAAACTTTGGTCTTGTCCTTTTTGCTGCTCTACATGCCCCCAAAATATTCTCATCTCGGACATTTGTACTTACTGCTCCCTCTGCTTAAAATGCTTCCACATGTTACTTTGATTAGTTGTCTCATTTCTTTCAGGTCTTAAGTGTCTTTTCCTCAAAGAAGCCTGTCCTGATCATCTTGTCTTATATATCACCCATCCCTGGCCTCCCCCCACCCAGAGTCACATGCAATACTCATTATTTTCATTATGGTCTTGACATTGTATATTTGCTTACTTCTTTGTCTGCTTCTCTTACTAGTCCATAAAATCCACAAACACAGGGACATTGTCTTATTCAGCTAGATTAGTACTGGTACATTGTATGTGCTCAATAAATACATATTGAATGACTGAATAGATTTAAGAGAGAGAGACAGAGAGGGAGTGGGAGAGACTGATTCATAGATTGATTGATTAGTATAGCTAAAAGAGATCATTCCAGGTGAGAGGGAGTACAAGTGAGGGAGAAGGAATGGCTTTTGATGGGTGGTACAGGAGCAGGGAGGCATATGGATTTGGGAGTGGGAAGATGGAGTTCTCCTGCAAAGATTTCTGTTTTCTTACAGAAGGTGAGTTTGTCAGCGAAGGGGAAGGGGTGAGTGGGAAGCCTAATTGAAATGCCCATTTGAAGCAAGGTAATCTTTTGCAGAAAGGTATTCATAATTTTCAAGTGAAAGCAGCCAATTAGGTAACATTCTTTAGGATATTCAGCTGCTTTAGTACAGAGACAGTTGGGGGAGAGTGGGAGTTCAGCTATCCCAAAGCTGGGATTTTGCCAGTTGTATTTTGTAAAGGGAGAGAAGACAAGGGGGTTGATTGTTTTGTTTGTGTGTGTGTATTGTTGTTGTTGTTTTTATTTATCAGATTTGTTTAGATTGATCAGGTTGGTTTAAAGTATACATGTACAGTGAAGGCCTGTTACAAACTGTTTTATTGTCTTACACATTTTACTGAGAATCAGTTATCCATTGCTTGTAATTAATATCTTAAGTCTTAGTTCATTGGCCTCTACCCCAGCATTAACAGGCTCCTGTGGTAATATGACTGTTGATAGCATTGTGAACTTTCATTACATTGTAGTGTATCTATTGGAGAGCAAATTCTAAGTCCCCTTACTTTTTTTTTTATTGTGGTAAAATATGCATAACGTAAAACTTACCGTCTTAACTATTTAAGTGTATGGGTTAGTGGTATTAAATACATTATTAACATTAGTATGCAGCCATCAGCACCATTCATCTTATAAGTCTTCATCTTGTAAAGCTGAAATTCTGTGCCTATTAAACAATAACTCCCTATTCTCCCTTCCTACCAGCCCCTGACAGCCACCATTTTACTTTTTGTCTTTATGATTTTGACTACTCTAAGTACCTCATATTAGTGGAATCATATGGTATTTGTCTTTTTGTTATTGGTTTATTTCACTTAGAATAATGTGCTCAGGGTTCATTCATGTTGTAGCATATTACAAAATTTCTGTCTTTTTCTGAATAATATTTGATTGTATGTGTATATTATATTTTGCTGATCTATTCGTCTGTTGAAGAATACTTGTATTGCTTCCACATTTTAGCTGTTGTGAATAATGCTGTTAGGGGCATCGGTGTGCAAATATATATTTGAGACCCTGTTTTGAATATTTTTGTGTATATGTATCTAGAAGTGGAATTGCTGCATTTTATGGTAATTCTATTTTTAATTTTTGACGAACTGCTATAATGTTTCCCACAGTGGCCGCACCAACTTACATTCCCACCAACAATGTGCAGGGTTCCAATTTCTCCACATCCTCACCAAAACTTTTTGGTTTCTCTCTCTCTCTCTCTCTTTTTTTTTTTTTTTTTTTGGTTTCTCTTTTTTTGATAGTTGCCATTCTAATGGTGCAGGGTGTTATCTCATTGTAGTTTTGACTTGCATTTCCCTAATGATTAGTGATTATAAGCACATGTGATTAGTAATTATAAGCACATTAGAATGTCTTTTCATGTGCTTATTGGCCATTAGTACCCCATCTCTGAAGAAATATCTCTTCAAGTCCTTTGCCCATTTTTGAATTGAGTCGTTTGGTTTTTTGTTGTTGGGTTTTAGAGGATTGATGGCTTGTGATGTTTAAATGATTTTGATGGGCTATAGTTAAGGAAAAAAAGAGATGAAGACAGGAGTTACTAATGGGTAGTAGATTAGAGCTCAAAATAAAGTCTGAGGATTATAGTAGAAGTTCTTGAGCAAGTGAGCTGCATGCATAGGAGGTTGTGTTGGAGTATATAGGATTCAGTCCAGGTACTGGAGTTAATACACATTTTGGTGATAAGGTTCAGGGTGTGATTATGGGAGTATTGGCCAATTTGGACTAGAGGTCAACAATTGAAATGGCTAGTGTGTTGGAACGGTCATCATTGTTGTAGGGTGTAGAGGCCATCTAGAATGATAACTGGGGAGGTACAGAAGAAGACTAATCTAGGAACTAAAATCTTTGAGTGAGGTGACTAGGAAGGGAGTATTAGGCAGCAAGGATAAGGCGGTGTGGGAAATCACAGGAAATGTTCGGGCAGAGATTGACTAGAAGGTCAATCCATTCAGGAGACAACTGAGTAGATTCCAGTGTTTCTTGGGTGGTTGAACCAGATGGCTTTATAAGTTCCTTCCAGCTCTCAGATTGTATGGGCCTCACATTTTAGTGATGATTTTCTCATTTCGGGGCATCCATTGGGAAGTCTAGTGGTTTGGTAAAATAGATTTAAATTTTCTCCTTAACTGTTGGGAATAGCTTAATTGGGGCTGTAGGTCAGGAATTTCCCAATATGGTAGGGAGAGTACCAGTACCTTGGTACTGGTACTGGTTCTGCAAGTAACTCTAGTGGCAAGGGTGGTAGAAGTAAGGAAGATGTGTAGGTATGATTGGGGCAGGGGAGAGGAGGGTGAAGGTACAGGGCTAGCTTAAGTCTTGGACCCCAAATCTCTCTGCCTTTTCCATTTCACTTCTCTGGTTCCCACGCTCTCTAACTCCAGATACAGACCTTTGTTCATTCTGTCTCAAATTATAATTAGTGTAGAAAGAGTGTTTTTAAGAGAATCAGGATAATCAGTGTCTCATCATGTCTTCACTGTTTCACTGAGTGATCTTAGGTAAATTTCATACCCCTATGGGTTTCAGGTTACCAGCTATAAAATAAAGGTTTGAAATTGGCTGTTTTTTCAGGATCCTTCTAGCTTCTGTTTTTTTTTGTTGTTGTTGTTGTTGGTTTGGTTTTTTTTTCTGTAAACCAGGCTGCCTTAGTCAGTGAACCTTTGCAGGGTACCTAGTATGTGCCAGGTCTGTCTGTGCTGGGTGGGACTTGGTGACAGAGATTAATCAGACTCAGTTTTGTTCCTTGTCTTGTTTGTGGTCTGGTGGGGCTGACCTGAAATACGGAAACTGCTGCATAGAAGTATGTATAAACTGCTATTAAAATTTTGGGGAAAAGATAGAATTAGAGGGGCTTCTATGAAGGTTTCATAGAGAAAGTGAATCAGAGTGGGTCTTGAAGAATGAGTAGGAGTTTGCTTGGCAGACAAGTTGGGACATCTTATGCGGGGAGAACAGTGTGGGCAAAGGTAGGGGTATGAAAGCATATTGAGCTGGAATGACTAAGTTTAAGGAATAGTAGAGATAAAACTGGAAAGATGAGTGGGGGATAAGAACAGATATTTATTGGACATCTATTTTGTGCCAGGCAGCATGCTAGGTGTATATATATGTTCCATGTATATATATCTATATATCTATGCTTTTAAATTCTAGTAATCAGGGTGCCTGGGTGACTCAGTTGATTAAGCATCTGCCTTTGGCTCAGAGCATGATCCCAGGGTCCTTAGATCCACCCCCATGTCCGGTCCCTGCTCAGCGGGGAGTCTGCCTTTCTTTCTCCCTCCTCCCACTCATGCGCACTGTCTCTTTTCTTTCTCACTCTCAAATAAAATATTAAAAAATAAATTCTTATAAGCTCTATAAAGTACAGTCTTATTTGTATTTTACCTGCGGAAGCAGTGTCAGAAATTAAAGTAGCTTTTCCAACAACCCAGAAACAGCCTCCAGTTTTCCTCCCTGCTACCTCAGCAGTTGCTTTCTTGTTGCTAAACCAGCGCAAGTGGCTGGAGGCTGCATAGCGGGAGTGCCTTGGACGTGTCAGAAGGACATCCCTCAGAGAATTCAAGACTGCAGCATTCCGGGCTCCTGCCAAAGAAAACCTCTTGGCACAATTTAATTAAAGATCAGATTCTCATAACCAAGTGTCAAGGGCATGCAGTACTCCCCAGTTCTGGGTGGAGTGTTGGTCGTGCCAGTCTCAGCTGCTTTGAGTTGTTGACTGACAAATGTGATTAATATGTGGACTAGGTTTTATTTTTTCTTCTTCCTTTCCCTTCTTCACCTTAAATAATGGCCTGAGGAGTTATTAGAGGTTATCTAGTCCCTTTGCCCTTAGAGTGAACAGTGACACGTGGTGTAGTTGAAAAAGAGTTGGTCTTGGAGTCACACACACTTTATTTCACATCCATGCCTCTGCTGGCTCTGGGTGACTGGCAGTGTCTCTGATATTTTGCTTCTTCTGACTTGCTCACTGTTTTATCCCCAGCACCTAGCACAGCCTGGCATACAGTAGGTGATGAATAAATGTTTGCATGCATGAGTGAGAAAACTGACACCAAGTAGATTTCCAAGTTTTTTTAAAATTCCAAAGCGTTTTCTAATGTTAGTGGTTATTAAGCTATCAGTGCCAAATGATGGCTGAAATCCCATTTGTAAAGATAGTTAGACCAGGAGGTCTATGGGGAAACAGTTTTTTAGAATTTGAACAACTCTGTTAAGCAGTTTATAGGACTCTCCAAAACTCCAGGTCCCATTGTATGAGCTCAAGGCATCACAGAGCCCTCAGTGCAGACGGATGGCAGCTGGTTCCCTCCTCCAGGCAACAGCTCTTTTCTCATTGTCATCTCTCCACAGCCTTTTTAAATCAAGTGTCATCTTTTATTTTTAACATGGGACATTCATTGCGTGGATCTAGAACTGCTTAGAAGGGACCATTTTTCTGACAAATGCTGTAGGTGTTATAGGACATAAAAGGCTCTCTGATCACTGTGTCCTACTTTTTTATTTTTGTGTTGCATTTTGCCTCACTATACTTTCACACTTATGCTATTCCTGTAGTCTAGGATGCATTTGCCATTATCATTCTTCATCAAAATAGTCCATTTATTTATTGTTTCTTTTCTTTGGTACCTGTACCTATTTCAGACTAGTTAAATCAGAGCTCAGCACTGGTATTTGCCCTCTACCCCTTTTATTAGGAGAAATTTCAAAAGTACAGCAAAGTTGAAAAATTTTATAGTGAATACCTGTATGTCTACCACCTAGATTCTTCTACCATTAACATTTTCATATATTTGCTTTATCATATCCACTATAAATTATATGGACATGAATATTATACCCATGTTCATCCAATAATTCATCTTACTTTTTAAAAACACATTTCAAAGTAAGTTATATATATTAGTAGTATACTGCCCCCTAAATACTTGAGCTGGTGTTTTAAAAAGCTCCTAGGGGATTCTAGTAGTCCAGAGTCAAAGACCACTAGTCTGACTTATTTATTCTTTAAGCCCCTGTTTTTAACACCACCTCTTCTATGAAGCCTCACTGATGACCTAAATTCAATACTGTCTTTCCTTTTCGTGTCTTCTGACATTTTACCACTTGTGCTGCTTTGTAGCACTGTTCACAATGGGCCTGGCACTGTGGTTTTCTAGTCCTATGTATCTTGCTTGCTAAACTATGAGAATGTCTAGAGTTAGAGCATATTCATTTATTTATCTCTTTGTCCCTGGTTTCTACCATGGCACTTTATGTGTAAATACTCACTAAAAAATTATTGATTTGAATTGTACTTAAATGAAGAACCTGCAATGATAGTAAAAGGTGTACATAACTTTCACATGGCTGATTTGAGGACCGAGAATTTATTTATGCCTCATGGAAGACATTTAGTAAATATCAATCAAGTCCAGCCAAACATGTTTATATTGTGCTTTTTTTTTGCCACTGGCTGGATTTGACTTACCTAAATCAAGAGTAGCAGAGTTCAGGGCAGAAAAGATACACAGGGGATAGAATTACCTCAGGTGTATTTGGAAAATTCTTTGGCAGAGAGTCTGAAGACATGGGTCCTTATCCCACCTTTAAACTGCTGTGTTTAAGCAGTTTCATTCTGTGTTTACAGAATGAATACCTCAGTATTCCTACCTGTTATATGAGGGGGTCAGATTAGGCGACCTTTAAAAGGTAGCTTCTGGCTTTGATGTTATGTGTATCTTAAAATCTTTATCTTGGCCTTTTTTATACTAGTGGCCGTCGTGGCATCCAGATGTCATAAAGTGGAAAGGACTAGCTGCTGCTGTACACAATCCTTCCCTCAGTCCGTGTCCAGTTTCATTCAGTATGTAAAGTACCTTAGACATAATGGCTACTTGAAAAACATTTTCTTTCCCTTCTTTCTGCCATAGCACTGTATCTTTATGCTTTTTATAGAAAAGGGCACATAAATCACTTCTATTCCTTGGTTGCCTCTTGACCAGTATCTGTCTAGTGACCATAGAGTGGGAAACACCAAATTGCAGCTCATAGGTGGAGGGACTTTTATTAGAGTCATAACTAGTCAATAGCAGAGCCGGGACCTAAATCCAGATCTCTTGATTTTAGATCCAGTACTCTTTTTATTATATCGCCTTACGGATGGCCTTTTTGAAACCTCACAACGATCCTGCGTTTATTACAGAGCCATTCAGTTGATTCATAATTAATACTTCAGTATAATTAGTTGCTCATAAATTATTAGGCTCCCTGAGCCTCTGGAGCATTGGTAAAATGTGATCAGCGTGTCTTTCCCTCTATTATTAGCAGTTTGTTGTCTAGGAAGGATAGAGGAGTGCCATCTGAACTATCATTCTAAACATTGGCTTTGAGCCTCGCTTTATACTGCAGCCCGTCAGGAGGCATTGGCTTGTCATTGTCCCAAATCTTTGACCTGCGCAGACTGCAAGAAGATTTAAGATGTGTTTGGTCTTCTTATTTAAGAATTATATTTTTCCTTTCTCCTCTCAGGATTGATCCTTTGGACTTGTTTTCCTGTAAACAAAGTTTAAAATGGCATAGTTTTAAAAATGTGCCAATTATTTTGCTGAATGTGGATTGCAAAATGACCAGTGAGAGGATCTATACAGTACAAAGAAAGTAAAGACTTGTGGAGAAACCACAGGAAGGGACTGTTTGGAGGGCTGCAGGGAAACTGGAAAGTAGTATAGAAGCATCAAGTCCAAGTAAGTTCAGAGGGAAGGATTGGGAAGGTACAAAATTGTATGGTGTATAGTTGAAGATACTGACAATGTTTAACATTGAGAAAATAGACTTGGGGGGTTTTGAAAGATGATTTCAAGTACCTAAAGTTCAGCCTGGGGAAGAAGCAATAGACTTTTCTGAATAGACATGAGATAGGATTTAGGACTAACAGAAGTAGTGTTTGCTTATTTATTCATTTATTTGTTTACTTGTTCTTTATTCATTTGTTCAACAAATATTTATTGATTATTCTGTGCCAGACCTGGTGTTGGGGATTGAGAAATAAGTAAGAGTGAACTTCTTGAGGAGTTCATAGTCTAAAGCTGGCAGAGAAGAGGGTGTGGGGGGAGGCAAATGTATAAACAAATAATTGCTGTGCAGTGTGAAATACATAGAACTTAATGTAAGTGAGAACTTTCTAAATGAAGTGACCAAAGATAGAATAGGCTGACTTTTGAGATCATAGATTTCCTAAAAATGGAAGTTTTCAAGCATAGGCCAAATGACCTTGGGTAGAATATGGTACAGAGGATTTAAGCATTGTATTCCAATAACAGATTTTAGGTTTTGATAATTTGGAATCATTTTGAAAGTGGAGGTCTACCCCCTGAGTATTCTCCAGGCATGGTTGAAAGATCTGAGAAATAAAGAAAAGCCTGTATCAGAAAGGGTGGTGAACCTCTCTTGGCACAATATTGGGCTGTGGCCTTGAAGCGGAGCTATATTCAGTGAAGCTGTGGGCTGAAGGACCTAAGAGGCAAGGAGAGGTCTGCTTAGTCTGTTAGGTGGCTGTAGGAAGTATAATTTTGGAACTTGCAGTCCAGGGTAGGAAGGTGCACTTGAGGACTTAGCCCATGGAAATTCCCTTTGTGGGAGCCGAGGGACTTGGGTTGGGGCTGGGAGAAAAAGCAAAGGCAAACCTGCAAAGTGAAGCCAGAACAAATGGATAAAAAGCACACCACCCAGAGAGTTAATATAGATTAATAATTTTTCTTGCTTACTTAATTTCTTTTGATCAAAAAGAGAAGTAAAGAGCAGATAGAGGTAGAGGTTGGTTTGGTAGAGGTAGGTTAGGATGAGTTACAGAAAGGGTGAAGTTTGAATCTGGTCTGAAAGATGAGTAAGATTTTTATCAGTCAGAGAAGGGAGAAATCTTTGACAAGAATCTCTGGGGGATTGGAAGGAGGGTGAGAGACTACTTGGCAAATCAAGAGAACAGAGATTTCCAAGGTATAGTTTGAGTGTAGGCTGTGTCCAGGTATGGTGGCTTAGTTGGTAAGGAACTTTAGCTTTTGTTCTGGGATGTCAGTGATGGAGTTTAAAGTAGAGGAGTGCTAATGTAGTGAAAAGAAGGGGCACACGCATCCCAGTGTTCATGGCAGGAACATCCACAGTAGTCAAACTGGAAGGAGCCGAAATGTCCTTCAGCAGATGAATGGAGAAAGAAGATGTGTTTTGTATTTCGTATATACCATCAAAAAGGATGAATACTTGCCATTTGCATCAACATGGATGGAGCTGGAGGGGATGATGCTAAGTGAAACAAGTCAAGCAGAGAAAGACGATTATTATATGGTTTTGCTCACAGGTGGAACATGAGGAGTGGTGCAGCGGATCATAGGGAAAGGGAGGGAAGACTGAATGGGAAGAAATCAGAGAGAGAGACAAACCATGAGAGACTCTGGACTCTGGGAAAATGAGGGTTACAGAGGGGAGGGGTTTGCAGGGATGGGGTAGCTGGGTGATGGGTATTAAGGAGGGCACATGTTAGGATGAGCACTGGGTGTTATACACAACTAATGAATCATTGAACACTACATCAAAAACTAATATGTTGACTGCACATAATAAAAAATGTTAAAAAAATAGAGAAGTGCTGTGTTTTAGATCACCTATGGCATGTAGAGAAAGAATTCAAGGGATAAATAGATGCGGGAGATCATTTAGTCCTACATTTATAAAAAATGTAAAAAAGGTTAATAAATTTTGATCATAGCATTTAAATAATTGACATCTAAAGCAGTGGTATTCAAATCTGGCTGGCATTGGGATCAGTATTTTTTTTTTTAAAGATTTTATCTTTTTATTTATTTGACAGAGATCACAAGTAGGCAGAGAGGCAGGCAGAGAGAGAGAGGAAGGGAAGCAGGCTCCCTGTTGAGCAGAGAGCCCGATGCGGGGCTAGATCCAGAACCCTGGCATCATGACCTGAGCCGAAGGCAGAGGCTTTAACCCACTGAGCCACCCAGGCACCCCTGTTTTTTTAAAGATTCTATTTATTTATTTGACAGACAGAGATTACAAGCAGGCAGAGAGAGAGGAAGAAGCAGGCTTCCCGCTGAGCAGAGAGCCCGATTTGGGGCTTGATCCCAGGACCCCGGGATCATGACCCGAGCTGAAGGCAGAGGCTTTAACCCACTGAGCCACCCAGGTGCCCCGGGATCAGTAATTTTTAACATTACAGAATTTTTGGGCGCCTGGGTGGCTCAGTTGGTTGGGTGACTGCCTTCGGCTCAGGTCATGATCCCAGAATCCTGGGATCGAGTCCCACATCAGGCTCCCAACTCTGGGGAGTCTGCTTCTCCCTCTGACCTCCCCTCTCATGCTGTCTCACTCTGTCTCTCTCAAATAAATAAATAAAATCTTTTTAAAAAAATTACAGAATTTTGTCCATAACCTAATTACACCAAATAAAAATTTATGGGGGTCAGAACAGAACATCTATATTTCTAAAAAGCTCTTGGTGATTATTACATTGGTTTATTTATTTATTTATTAATCAGAAACTTTAGTCTCTAAAGCACCATTGTGTTTACTTGAAGGGGCTTATATTCTAAGTAGTCATGGCCAAAGATATAATTTCCACTGTAACCTGGAAGAATAATGAGAGACACTATTAATTCTGTATATGTATATGCCTGCCCATTGTAAAGGACACTTACTGATTTAAAGTAGTAACATCTGTCTTCATTAAAACTCTTGTTACCGGGGCGCCTGGGTGGCTCAGCGGGTTAAAGCCGCTGCCTTCGGCTTGGGTCATGATCCCAGGGTCGTGGGATCGAGCCCCGCATCGGGCTCTCTGCTCCGCGGACAGCCTGCTTCCTCCCCTCTCTCTCTCTGCCTACTTGTGATTTCTGTCTATCGGATAAATAAATAAAATCTTAAAAAAAAAAAAAAAAACTCTTGTTACCATGTGATAGCAATTTTTTCCCTTTTTTAAAGATTTTATTCCTTCTCTTTACCAGAAGCATTGGAGATTGCCAGTAAATTCAACACCGTATATGACAGGATGGTTACTGCATTGACTATCATATATTTAGATCAAGGTCAAATTTTAGAGGAGGAAAATACTGGAGAGATGACATAGGCCAAGGGTCAGCAAACTTTTCCTATAAAGGACTAGATAAATATTTTAGGTTCGTGGGCATATAGTCTCTGTTGCAACTACTCAGCTCTGCCATTGGAATGTGAAAATGCCATAGACAATATGTAAATGAACGGTTGTGTTCCAGTAAAACTATTAACAAAACCGGCAGCTTTATGGACTCTTGATATAGTGATACAGTCCATTCTAGAGAGGGAACGTGATTTTCCTAAGGTTACAAAATTAGAGGTTGGCAAAGGGTCACTGTGTGGAATGCTGTTAGTTTTATTTAATGAATGAATAAATGGAACTCAAGTGGTTAAGGAATTTCTCTAAAGCTAGTAAGTGGCACTGGGATTCCTAATTAATTTAGCTGGGCCAAATTCTGCCTTTCAAACTACATCACGCTGGTTTTCTGTGCTCTCTAAAGTCTTAGAGAAAAAGAAGAATCTTGTGAATGTTCAGCAGTGCTTGGCAAAGGGTAGGTATTACGTCTTTGAGTATTGTTGAGTGAGTAAGGTGGTAGTAGTTACAGTGTGTGATGGAAAGGTTTGAGCTGGGCCCTCGAGGATGGGTTGTATCATTTGGATTCTTTGAAATTTTTCAACATGCATTTCCTTTTGCATGAAAATAATAAAAGAGTTATGTTGTTCTTTCTGATTCCAGTAGCTGCTGGTGGTGGTGACAATGTCAAATAACGGCCTAGACATTCAAGACAAACCCCCAGCCCCTCCGATGAGAAACACCAGCACTATGATTGGAGCTGGCAGCAAAGACGCGGGAACCCTAAACCATGGTTCCAAACCTCTGCCTCCAAACCCAGAGGAGAAGAAAAAGAAGGACCGATTTTACCGATCCATCTTACCTGGAGATAAAAGTACAGTATTTCATTTCTTTTTAACCATTTGTATGCTTAAGACAATTTTTGGTAGCTTAAAGAGCTGTCCTTTCCTTGACTTAATTTTTCTTTAATACCTTTTTCGCCCTTAAATCCTTCCCTTGTTTGTCTTTCCCAAGGTGACTGAAGTCAGATAGGAAATAAACTTATTTTTTACTTATATTAACTATTTCTAGCAAAATTCTAAGAAAATAATTATGCTGTTGCCAGACTTTGGATAATCTGAAGCCATCTATTTACTTTATAAGTTATAAAACTTTTATGAACTCACAAAATATAAAAAATACTGGAGTGTCTTCATTTGGAAATGTTTTTTTTCCAAACTAGTGTCATTTTTGGAATGTCTTCTTTCTGGATTCTTGATTGCCTCTTCTTTATTCATATGTCCTCCTCTCACATCTAGATTTGGAGATTAAATGTCAGTAAGAAAGGCAAGTAGTTGCTGGGAAAAAGAAGCAGGACTCAGCATGAGGTACCAAGAATAGGTCATACTATGTGGGCTCATTTTCTTTTTATTGATAAAACTTCTAGAGGAATAATCAGGATTTTAAAGATTTTATTGATTTATTTGAGAGAGAGAGAGCATGAGCTGGGGAGAGGGGCAGAGGGAGAGGGAGAAACAGACTCCCATTGAGCAGGGAGCTGGATGCGGGGCTCAATCCCAAGATTCTGAGATCATGACCTGAGTCAAAGGCAGACACTTAATTGATTGAGCCATCCAGATGCCCTGAATAATTAGGATTTTAACAGTGTATCTGATAAAGTTGCTGAAATTGTCTGGACAAAATAGTGAAATAGAGGTTTGGGTGTCCACATTGATAAGTGATTTTTGTTTGACTCCCCAAATATTTATTTAAAAATGTGGCTCTTGGAGGATGATGGAGGTAAATTTCTCCATCATGCTTGCAGGGCCTTTTCTTGTGGTGTGTTGACGAAATTGGCTTTCTATTTATAAATAGTTATCATGAGCTTCTGATTTAGATGGACCTGATTCAAATCCTGGATTACTCACTTACCAGCTCTCTGACCTTAGATATGTCAGTTAACTCCTTTGGCTTTAGTTTTCTATCTGTAGGATTGGGATTGGGATTTTCCTATCTCTAAAATTGGAATAATATTCATAGGTTTGTTATGTGAAGATTATATGCAAATTTCCTAATTAATTACCTTCCACACAGAAGGCACTTCATATTAGGATGCTTTCTCTTTACTCCTTTACTGAAGCTGGGAGGCATAGCTAGTAGAATATATGATAAAATCAGAATTGGGATTCTGAAATAGTAGGCCAAATATAAGAAGCACAATGGTGAATTGCAGAAAGTACCCTGTGTTGCAGAAAAATATAACTGCATAGTTATAGATCAGTGTAAGATGGTAGATGATGGTATCATTAACCAAATAAGGAACACAGGAAGAGGAACAAGTCAGGAGGGTTGGTAGTTGGAGAAAACAGGAAAGACTTTAAACACATTGCATTTGAGGTGAAAAGAGAATTTTAGACACTTTGCACTTGAGATGCCTTGACATAGAGATGTCTAATAGATGTCCTATTATAGATAGAAAATAATTGTTGAATAACTGAAATGAGAACTATTGAGAATTTTTACTATTTTGGGCTTGTATCTGTGTGTGTACTTACCCTATCTCCTACTCCACCTTTATAGTGAGCTCTTTTGGGGTCTCGTTAGAAGAGAGATGGGTAAGTTGCTTAGTTTTCATATTTTGGCTAACTCATTTATGTAGCAGCTGCCAACTTCCTAGATACAGGGCTATGATCTAGGTGGTATTACCATGCCCTAGAATTTTCTCCCATATATATAGCCACTTTATCCCTCAGTTTAGGTGTATGCTTTTTTTTTAAATTCCACATATTTATTTGACATATTCCATGTATTTATTTGAGAGAGAGAGAGATTACAAGTAGGAAGAGAAGGAGGGGGAGGGGGAAGCAGGCACAAACCTCCCCCCCGCCCCACCCCAACTGAGCAGAATGCCCAGTGCTGGGCTTGATCTCAGGACCATGGGATCATGACCTGAGCCGAAGGTAGAGGCTTAACCCACTGAGCCACCCAGGCACCCCAGGTGTGTGCTTATTTTTAACACTGTGCTTTATCAACCATAATTCTTTTTTTTTTTTTTAAGATTTTATTTATTTATTTGACAGACAGAGATCACAAGTAGGCAGAGAGGCAGGCAGAGAGAGAGGGGGAAGCAGGCTCCCTGCTGAGCAGAGAGCCCGATGCGGGGCTTGATCCCAGGACCCTGGGATCATGACCCGAGCTGAAGGCAGAGGCTTTAACCCACTGAGCCACCCAGGCGCCCCTATCAACCATAATTCTTGATCTCTGTTAAGTAAGTAGGTCTTTAGCCCAAGTTTCTACATGTAGTAAAGAGGACTCTTAAAAAGTTGAAATTGTTCTTGCTGACTAGGAAGATAAGATTTCCTGCTTTGTAGATACCATCAAAATTAAAAACATTTGTTCTTGGAATTTTACTACCAGGAAAGTGAAAAGATAATCCATAGAATGGGAGAAAATTTTCTTAAATCGTATATCTTATAAAGGACTTGTATCATAAATATATAAGGAGCTAATACAACAGAACAATCAAAAAACAACTCAATTGAAAAATGGCTAAAAGATCTGAATAGACATTTCTCCAAAGAAGACAGACAAATGGCCAATAAGCACATTGGAGAGATGCTCAAAATCATTAACTATGAGGGAACTGCAAATCAAAAGCACAGTGAGATGTCACTTCACACCCACCAGGATGGCTGTAATAAAAAGATAACAAATGTTGACAAGGATGTAGAGAAATTGGAACTCTCATACACTGCTGGTGGGAAAGTAAATATTAAAAACACTTAGAGAAGTCTGGCAGTTTCTTAAAAGATTAAGCATAGAGTTACTATATGACCTAGAAATAAAAACATTTGTCCGTACAATACTTGCACATGAGTGTTTATAGCAGCATTATTCATAATAGCCAAAAAGTAGAAATTACCCAGATATCCATCAACTGATGAATGGATAAGTAAAATGTGGCACATCCATACAAATAAATATTATTTGATAATAAAAAAAGAAGTGAAGTTCTAATCCATGCTATAGCATGGTTGAACTTTGCAAACATCATGTTAGTGAAAGAAGTCAGTCACAAAGGACCACATATTATATGATTCCATTTGTATGAAATATCCAGGCATATCCATAGGCAAAAAGCAGATGAATCGTTCTCAGGGTTGTGGGAAGAGGTGGATGGGATTGGGGGTATGGAGTTTCTTTTTGGGGTGATAAAATGTGAGGACCATAGGGGAAGGGAGGGAAAACTGGATGGGAAGAAATCAGAGAGGGAGACAAATCATGAGACTCTGGACTCTGGAAACCAAACTGAGGGTTACAGAAGGGAGGGGGTTGAGGGGGATAAGGTAACAGGGTGATGGGTATTAACGCGGACATGTATTGGGATGAACACCTGGTATTATATGCAACTAATGAATCTTTGAACACTACATCAAAAACTAATGATGTACTATATGCTGGCTAACTGAACATAATTTAAAAAGAGAAGAAAGAAAACTTAAAAAAAAAAAAAGAAAATGTGCTAAAATTGATTATGGGGATGGTTGCCCAGCTCTGTGAATATATAAAAAAGTCACTAAATTGTGCACTATATGGATGAATTGTATCTCAGTGAATTATATCTCAGTAAAACTTGTGTGTGTGTGTTTTGTTTATTTATTTATTTATTTATTTTAAAAAAGATTTTATTTATTTATTTGTTAGAGAGAGCGAGCACAGGCAGACAGAGTGACAGGCAGAGGCAGAGGGAGAAGCAGGCTCCCTGCCGAGCAAGGAGCCCGGTGTGGGACTTGATCCCAGGACGCTGGGATCATGACCTGAGCCAAAGGCAGCCGCTTAGCCAACTGAGCCACCCAGGCGTCCCTGTTTTTTTATTTAAAAGATGATTCCTGTCTAAAATAGCAAGTGGTAGCATAACCCTTAGACGTCATTGAGAACTAAAGGGATGGTCTTACGTACTGAATGGGAGGTGGGGATCTGAATATCTGGGTTGTAGTCTCAGTTCTGTCATAAATTGGCTGATAGTTTGGGTCAAATATTTCTCTGTAGACTTCAGTGCCTTCATCCAAAAAACTATAGTCAAACCAGTAGACATACAAGGTCTCTCTTAGTTTTGAAATCCTAAAATTATATAAATGAGATTATAAAGATGAAGTTGGATTGGGTTGCTTATGTAGGTGAAAAGAAGCTGGGCCATTGTAAAAACTTTAATTAATAATAAAGCTGTATGTAGATCCAGAGATTCTTCCTGGACACCTTTCACTGACTGACCCTAGGCAAATTTGTTCTGAAAGTAAATCTCATAGCTCAAGATCTAAAACCAGTTTCTCTGTGAATTCAAAGTATAGATACAGAAAGCATAGAGTTTTAAAAAGTTCTTGTGAAATAATCTAGTTGTCTCTTTCATCCCTTAGTTATAGATTTTCTGTGCATGCCCTGAGCACATAGGTTTCACTCATTTGCTTTAAAGATGGCCATAATTAATGCATGCATCAAAATGAGATGAGTGAAGTTTTTTTACCCCCTTTTGTTTGGAGCCCTTGTTCAGCTTAATGTTATCCTTGTTGATATTATCTTTCAACCAATAAGCATTTGTTGACCTTTGCTTTGTGCCTCACTTAGTCCTAGCAGGATACAGAGCAGAGTTGGCAGTCTTTGAAGTGGTATGGCCTTACCAAAGTATTTGGCCCAGAAATAGTCTAGAACTGGACTTAGAGAACCAAGATTGAGTCCTATCTCTGACATTTATTCTGTGATTTCTTTTCCTCTTACCAATTTATTTTAATCTTAGTATTCTCCACTGTGAAGTAGGAATAATTATAATTCCCGTCACCCTTACCATTAGTAGGCTTTTGCCATTTCACATAGTGAATACAAAACCATTTTCTAAACTGTAAAACACTACAACTATGAGGGTTGTTTGTTTGTTTTTTTAAATGGGAAACTCACTTCTTGTTTTAATCTGATGCCTGCAAGTCCTTTTCAGTTGAGAGGCTGAAGTTTAGAGAAAATTAAATTGCTTGAGATCTCACAGCTGGAAAGTGGCAGGGATGAGTGTGGAACTCAGTCTTCCTGAAGTATCTGTTACAGCATACCCGACTATCTCTGTTCGTTGTTCTCAACCCAGATTACACATCTGATTAACTCATGGTGCTTTTAAAGAGTAACAGATGCCTAGGTCATACCCAGACTTTTGGAGCCAAAATTACCAAAGGGGTAGTTTTAGGTCTCTAAAGAGATTTGGGAAATGAGAAAGAAGAGTCTTTGTGGCCTGCGGTAGTGGCTGAGATTTGAACTGGCAGTGGTTAGAATGTCTGTGGGCATTACCTAATGCTGACCTCCAGAATGGCTTCAGTGTGTGCCTGGGGGAATGCATAAATAAATCAAAGAAGCTGTAGCTGAGGGCCTGGGGTATGTGGCGCTGGGTTGCAGTATCTATGTGGGAAAGCCTGGTTCCTGTGGTTAGGATCTGGAGACTTTGGTTTATTCTATTAAGTCACAGTATTTAGTTTGGAATCTTCTTCTGGCTGAATTTTCACAACCAAAGTGGAATTCTCCAGGCTTGGGAAGAGTTTAGCAAAGTTAATTTTAAAACTGGACTACATCAGTGTTTATTTATCTCTCCCAAGTTTGGAGCATTTTACTGCCTTGAGCTCAGATTAGCTCAGCTGAACCAATGAGAGGTGCTTCTTAAAAATAAATCTTTTAAAAAAATAAGTAAGGCCAATGATTTGTGCTGAAACTCGATGACTGTACTGCACCATAGGATTTGGCAGTGTCAGCTTCATTTCCCATGCTATCAGAAAGCCAAATGGAGTAGGTCAAAATGGGGTTAAAATTAGGATGGGTGAGGTTTTAACCTTCCTTTTCCACTTTGTTTCTTCAAGCTTGTGGTCTCTAGTTACATGACATCAGAATGATTCATTCTTCTTTCTTCTTAGCCACAGTTTCTCTGTCTTATTGAGTGGGTCCGGAAATCTTACTCTGAAACTTTCTTATATTAATGATAACTCATGTTTGTAAAGCTTTTAGCTTATAAAACATTTACATTTTCTTTACCTTAGTTGGTCTTCAAATCAAAAACAATAATAAAAAATATAATAATAATAAATTATATTATAATTTATTATAATTATATATGTATTATATATAATTATATGTAATATATTATTAGTAATAATAACAAATACTAATTACACAATAGTAATAACCATAAAATAGTAATAGCAATAACCAGCTACTATTTGATGAATGCCTATTAATTACCACACAATATATTAAGAGTTTTGATGTTTGTGAAATATACCAGCCCTTACAGGTACATAAATATTTCACTTAGTAGATAGCAAACTGAGGTTCATGGAGATTAAGTAACTTTCCCAAGGTCATCTAGTTAGGGAGTGGATGAGTGGGGGACTGACACTCTGATTCCACTGAACAACACTGATACTCGGGCTTAGCAGGTCAACAACTTGCCCAGGGTCAAGTTGTTGGCAGTGTCAGCATAGTTGTCTGCATAATTGTAGTGCATGGAGTCTGAATTTGAATAATTGTCTCTTGCTTCTGGACTGTACTCTCTCATTCTTCTAAGTCCTCAGACACCATTATAGTGTTTGAGGGCTCCTATCCGAGAGATGTTCAGACTGATGCTTTTAGTAGAATTGATTTCGTTGTTTCTTTTAACATTAAAGCTAATTTGCATTTAATAACATCTGTTCTATCACTCACTTGCTTATTCATGTAGTCTGCAATATGGGGAAGGCACAGTACATTCAAAAGAAGCCATGTTGGTGTTCAAACCCTTAAAATTATCACTGTTGCCCCTCCCTGACTTTGTGACCTTTGGTTAAGTTGCTTTACCTTTCTTGGCTTTAGTTCTCTTATCTGTAGTATGGGTACACAGTAATACTTACCTAATAGAATTGCTGGAAGACTAAAGATGTGAAAAATGCTATGCAAACTGCAGCCTTTTTAAGAGTTGGTAGAAATTTTGGTGGCTATTTTAACTTGCAGTCATGGTTGAGTTGTTATGACATTTACAAAATAGCAACTCTTAACAGGGTTCTTCCAAAGTAGAATTAAGGAATGATTCTGGCGTAAACTACCTTTCTCTTTCTACATATAGGCTTGTATTTTCTGTTGGTTTAGATAGGGATAATGGGAAGAGCAGATTAATTTATTCTGTGCACTGAGACTAAGCAGGTTTCCCAAGAAGTCTCCAAGAGTTCTCTATAATATCTGTCAGAAGCAGGGTTCTAAGCTCTGGATATGGGCCTGGATTTCTGGAACTAATAATAAATTTGAAACGGAGGCCAAAAAGGTAAGCCTCTTAAAACTCCAAATCTCTTAGATACTCTTCACTTCTTTCTAACTCTAATCCTATCCCTTTTCCCACTTTCTCTTCCCCTGTGTTCTCTAATTCACTTACATAGTGAAGCATTGATACACATATGATATTAGGAGTTGGGCTTGGCAACCAACTATGTGTAAGATTTTCTAAGGAAGTAACATTGTAAAATATTCTGTTTGGGGTTTAGTTCCTATTGCAGTGTTCTCATGTATTTGTTATGTGGTCTTGAGCAGCTCCCTGAACGTCTCTGGGTTTTCTCATCTTTAAAATGAAAAAATCGGAATAAATACTCTGTAAAATCATATGTGGCTCATGAGCCAGCTTTCTTTTTTTTTTTTTTTTATGAGCCAGCTTTCTGTGTGTGTGTGATTAAATTCTAAATTTTTATTTTTATTTATTTATTTTTAAAGTTTTTATTTATTTATTTGACAGAGATCACAAGTAGGCAGAGAGGCAGGCAGAGAGAGAGGGGGGAAGCAGGCTCCTCGCGGAGCAGAGATCCCGATGCGGGGCTCTATCCCAGGACTCTGGGATCATGACCCAAGCTGAAGGCAGAGGTTTTAACCCACTGAGCCACCCAGGCGCCCCTAACAAAAAATTTTTAACCTGAAAGTTAAATGTTTGAACGGAAGTTTAACAAATTACAAGTTTTAAACTTAAAATTTATTGGCTCTTGACAACTGAGAGAACTAACCACTATAACCTTCCCTGAACCTAAAATGAATGTGAACACATTATACCTCCTTAAAAAGGGTTTAATCCTTAAATAAAATAAAAGTAAACAAAATAAAAGTATTAAATTGATGACCTGCCTGCAGAATATACAATTATTTGATACGGATCACTCAAAACTAAAATAATTAGGGTTTAATAAATGAAGGCACGCAAAAAAACACATATATTTATTTTATTTATTTAAAGGTTTCTGAGAAACAAACTTGAGGGTTTTAGGGGGGAGGGGTTGGGAGGATGTGTGACCCTGGTGGTGGGTATTAAGGAGGGGACATATTGCTTGGAGCACTGGGTGTGGTACATAAACAATGAATCTTGGAACACTACATCAAAAACTAATGATGTACTAACATAACAATACAAAAAAGTAATTTTTTTAAAGAAATGGGTAGGCACAATTGTAAATTCATTAAAAGTTAACTGTTAATTGTGAAAAGAGGATGATTCTTTTAATTAGTCCTAAAGTGGTTTTCATAATAAGTCCTAAAATATAGAATTGATATGATAGATCACTCCTGTATATTTGTATCATCAAGACACAAAGTAACTTTGCAAGGAAGAGCTATGGAATTGATTGCTAGGCATTTACTGGTGCTACTGCACGAACTTTTTGGGACTTGTTTAAAGTTTTTTCAAATGTCATAAAGAATTATTTGAATATAACTTAGTATTTAGTGTTTGTTGAAGTCTTATCTTTTGATGAGCCATGGTTCTTGTAGATTCCACCATTGCACTTTTACATCTTTATATGGAAAAATGCACATTTCAGAAGTGTACAATTTAGTGATACATTGATTGCACCTATGTGGCCACTAACATGACAAAAAAAAAACAGGTATAGCTAGCCTCCTAGAAGCTCCCTATGTTCTCCCTTTCAGGCACTAACATATCTCTCCTTCCCAAAGGTTAACTCATAAATGAGTCTGTCTGTTTTTTAACTTGCTATATGTAGAATCATGTAGCATATTCTTTGCTTTGCTTTGTTTAACATTTTTAAATAAGATTTATCTGTATTTTTACATATAGGTTAGCTCATTTTCATTGCTGTATAATATTCTCTTATAGGAATATTTTCCTTTGTACTGTTGATGAACATAAACTGTCTCAGCAATGGACTGTTAGGAATGTTTTCTGACCATTCTAGTGCTTGTCTTTATACATGTGTTCACACATTTCTATTGGGTGCATATACATAGTGAAATTGCTGAATCATGCAGATACTTGTGTTAAACTTTTGTTGATAAATACCAAAAATTCAAAGTTCAAACACATAGTTGTTCAATATATATTCCCACCAGTGGTGCACAAGAGTTGCACTTACTTTATTTTTTTTGGTCACCACTTAGTATTATCAGTCTTTAATGAGGTTAAGCAGCTTTTCTATTAATTGGCCATTTGGGTATACTTTTTTGTGAAGTGCCTGGTCAAGTCTTTTGCCCACTTAAGAAAAAAAATTTTTTTATTGGTTTGCAGGAGTTCTTATTTAGATACAAGCCTTTTGCCAGTTATATATATTGCAGATATCTTCATTTACTCATTTTTGATAGAATTTAATATAGTCAGATTTATTATTTCCTTTCTAATGCTTTCTGTTTTATTTTTGGACTCTTCACCTGTTCTAAGTTATGAAGATTTTTCTCCTATTAGAATTTTTCTGCGTTTGTATATACAATCATATTATCTGTAAATTGTGGTAGTTATGTTTCTTCCTTTCTAATCCTTCTCCCTGTGCTTCTTTTTCTTTCCTAGTTTCACTGGCTAATACCTTCAGGATTATGATAAATAGAAGTGACATCTTTATCTTATTTGTAATCTCAGAGGAAAACCTCTCAACATTTCACCATTAAGTATGATGTTGGTTCTAGTGTTTTTTGGTAATTAGCTTTTATTGGATTAAGGAAATTCCCTTGTAATCCTAGTTTGCTAAGAGGTTTTAATCACAATTGGATACAAAATTTTAGCAAATGCTTTTTCTGCATTAATTGAATTTTATACATTTTCTCCTTTATTTTAATATGGAAAATTACATTTACTTGGTTAAAAAATTGAGATATAATACAGTTCACCATCTCAAAGCGTACAGTTCAGTGGTCTTTACTATAGTCACAAGATTGTACAACTATCACACTGCTCTAATTCCAGTACATTTTCACAGCTCTAAAAAGAAACCCTGTACTTCACCATATTTCCTTCTTCCCCGAGCCCCTGGCAACCACTGATCTACTTTCTGTCTATGGATTTGACTTTTCTGGACATTTTATATAAATGGAGTCACATAATAGGCGACCTTTTGGGACTGGCTTCTTTCTTTCTTTCTTTTTTTAAAGATTTATTTATTTATTTATTTGACAGAGAGAGAGAGAGAGAGAGAGATCACAAGTGGGCAGAGAGGCAGGCAAAGAAAGAGGGAAGCAGGCTCCCTGCTGAGCAGAGAGCCCAATGTGTGGCTGGATCTTAGGACCCTGAGGTCATTACCTGAGCCACCCAGGCACCCCATGGGACTGGCTTCTTTATTCAGCATAACGTTTTTAAAGTTCATCCATACTGTAGCATGGATCAGGACTTCATTTCTTTTTATAGCCGAATAACATTTTGTTGTATGGATATACCATATTTTTATTTCTTTTATTCATCTGTTTGTAAGTTGAGGGACGTTTGCTTTTTGACTGTTTTGGATAATGTTGCTATAAACATTCACTTATAAGTTCTTGTGCAGACATAGGTCTTCATCAGGGGGTATCACAAAGGTAGAAGATTTGATCAGGTGAACTGAGTCTTACTTCCATGTGCTGCTTTCTGATGCAGCTCTGCAGATCGAGTCAGTTTACTTCTTAACGCTCTTTCTTCAGGGAATAGAATAACAGTCTCTAAGGTTACTTCCTAATACTTTTGGTGTGTTCTGGAACAACTTATTCTGTGTTGGGTCCTCAGTGGAAGATTCGGAAGTTGAACAATCATAATTGCAAGCCATGATTATGCTTCTTAAGAAGCTTACATTTTAAGGAAAGGGGTAAGTCTTTAAAATAGCAAGGAATCATACAAGATAGGAAAGGACTAAATGCATGGTGGTGTAGCAGATTTAGAGTCTTGGGAATTAACAGAGGGAGGAAAGGTCAGGAAGAGAAGTAGGACTTAAACCAGTCTTTAAAAGATGACTGAGAATTTGACAGGGAGATTGGGAGGAAGAGCATTCTAAAGCAAGGAGAACAAAAAGTGAGCAAAAACTTGGAGGTGGGAATATGGCAGGTATATGCAAAGGTTATGGGGCAAAAAGTATCCTGTGGAAGCCAGCTTCAGCATTACCCTGTTTTTTCATGTGTTAATTGATTTCATTCCTTGGGGCTCTTTTCTATAGACTACTCATCCTCTGAGCCATTCTCTTTTTGTGTCTCCATTACTAGAGTTTCTTTTGTATTGACATCCCATGCCTATGATGGTATATTATATAGTATATTAATAATATAAATTAGAAATAATATATAAAAATAGAAGATATACAAGTGTAAAATAAAAATCTAAATAAAACATAAAAATAACGTAATTGTTCTTCCATAGAATTTTTTTTCATTTTATTTTTTTTCAGTGTTTCAAAATTCATTGTTTATGCAGCACACCCAGTGCTCCATGCAATATGTGCCCTCCTTAATACCCATCACCAGGCTCACCCAACCCCCACCCTCTCCCCTTCCAAAACCCTCAGTTTGTTTCTCAAGAGTCCACAGTCTCTCATGGTTTGTCTCCCCCTCCAATTTCCCACAACTCACTTCTCCTCTCCATCACACAATCTTTTAAGGGACTAGATCAGAGGAAATTTAGGAACAGTAAGCAATCCAAAGCCACGTACCATGTCCCATGCATTCTAGCTATGAATAAGACAGATGGACTTATGTCATAAATGACTGCTTAATTTGGGCCCTAGTAAAGGTCTTGGCCTTCCCTTTCTAAAAGCAGCTGCTTCTGGAAGGGAAATTGCCAAGTGCATAAATAGCTTAAACCCTAGCAGTTGGCATGTAGGCAAATAGTTCACAGTAAGACACTGAGGAAAGAAACTTTGTAATCAGACTTGGGTTCAAATCTCAGTTCTTACTAGCAATGTGAGCTTGAGCAAATTATTATTATTATTACTTAGTTTCCTTATCTGTAAAATGACAGTAGTAATAATCTATCTCATAGGATTTTAAGAATTAAGGAAAATAATGTGTGTTATGGTATCTTATATATGCTAATTTCTTACTCAGTGTTATTTCCTTTCCTTATTTTACCAAAGTATGTTCTCTTGACTCAATTTGAAATTTTTTATGGGAGGTAAAGCAGTAGAACGTAAAGGGCCTTGGCTTTGAAACCACACCTTTTGAATTTCAGTTACTTCAGTAACTGTAGGCAAGTCTGTGCTTTAATTTCCTAATCTACAAATAAAACTTGCCTCTCAGGATTGTGGTGTTTATATGAGATGATGTGAATGGAGTACCTATTAAAAACTCTGAGGTGCCATGTCAGGAAGAATCTAGCTACAGAGCTTTGAGAGGATTCATCTTTCTGTTTTCATAGACTTATGGAATGTAGGAGCTGGAAGGGTCCTTATAATCATCTAGTCCATTGTCTCCATTTTCAGATGAGAAAGCTGAAACCTGGACTATGTGGTGTGTAGGGGCAAAACTGGCCTGGACTCTAGACCTTCTTGTTCCTCCCCTCATCCTTTCCCACCCCCAACCCCCATTTTGCTGCCTTTCATTAGGATTATCCTGGGTCTGTGGAGGCGTTAGGGCTTCAGAATTTCTTTTGGCCAGTGTGCTGAGCTTCTATAGAGCAGGGTTTTCAGACAGGACTGATGTAGCTGGGTAACAAGGATTGTGAAAAGTCAGGTCAGACCTTGTGAAAAATGAGACATTTATTCCTGTCCTGGAGGGAATTTGCCTGTCTTCAACAAGATTCCATAGACTCTTGCCAGGTCGTGTTAGATATTCGGTCATTTGTTCCTTTCTTCATTTGCTGTTTTGTGCCAGGTGTGTGCTAGCTTTTGGGGATCCATGATGAATTGGACATGGCTACTGCACTTGGGACTCAGTCTGGTTGGAAGGTAAACCTATAAAATAGGCAGTTACTATAATGGTGCTGTGGAAATAGAGGAGAGGGTGAAGGACTGTCCAACCTTGAGATCAGGGAGGACTTCAGAGAAGAGATGACCTTTAAGCTGACACCCAAAAAGGGTGAATTAAAGGCTGAGGTAACAAGTGAAGGGAAAGGCAAGGCAGGATTTATAAGCAAAGGGTGTCGCTTGAGAAAATGGGAAGAGGTGTGAAAGAGCTCATTATGTTTGGTGACATAACTGGTTCAGTGTAGCTTGTATAGAAGTGTATGAAATGTAAGTAGCGGGAGGTAAGAAGAGGTACAGGTTTGTAGGACAGAGCTTCAGAAACTTAAAAAAAATAGAGCAGTTTTAGGTTCACAGCAAAATTGAGGGGAAGGTACACAGTATACCTTGTGTAACTGTATACCTCCTGCCCCCACGTATGTACAACCTTACCCACTATTAACATCATATACCATGGTGGTGCATTTTATTAATCAGATTGTTTATCTCTTATTGTTGGGTTTTGAGAGTTCTTCATACATTTTGGATAATCATTTATCAGATACATATTTTGCAAATGTTTTCTTTTTACTTGTGGTTTGTCTTCTCATTCTCTTGATTCTCAAACTTTTATATGCATGTGAATCATTTGGGATCTCATTAAAATTCAGATTCTAATTCAGTAGGTTTGGGCTGGAGCTTGAGATCCTACATTTCTAATGGTCTCCCAAGTTGTACTGATGCTGGTTTGAATAGCAAGGTTATAGATCACCCTGGCTGCTGTCTGACTGAAGGGGACCAGAATGCAGATGACTGGTTATTGTTAGAATGATCCAAGGCCATAGATAACAATGCCTGAAATAGGGTAGTGGCAGTGAAAATGGAGAAGTTGATAAATTCGATCACTATATGGAACAGGAAATTAGTAACCTGGGGACTGAATGGAAGAGAGATGGGGAGAGAGAGGAGAGAGCACATAAGGAGAGAGCACATAATCATGAACAGCAGTAGTCCATAAGAGGCAGAGCAACAGAATAGGAAGGCCTTGGGACTGGGAGTCTGTCTGAAGACATCAGTTCTGATTGCAGATCTGCTTCTAACTCGCTCTGTGACCTCGTGCAGGTTACTTCTTGGAACCCCTGTTTCTTCTCTCAAATAGGCACCATAACCACTGCCCTGCTCATCACACAGTTGTTTTGAGGCTCTAGTGAAGTAATATATGTGAGAGTGCTTTGTAAGCATTAGAGGATGTCTCAAATGAAGGTGATTATTATGAAATGCAAATCTGTTTTAAAGTGCTATAAGCTGTATTGATACTTTCTTTGCCCTATAGGGATATGCAGCCTGGTAGTGAGGCTCAGACAGGTCAACTGGGAAAGGCAATATAAGTGGATCATATATTTGCAGTCCAGCTCTTCTTGAACACTGGGGCCTTAACTGTGGATTTGGGGGTCTGTTTTAGTCCACAGCCTGTATTTGAAAAAAAAATTATTTTTTTATTTGAGCATAGTTGACACAAATTAGTTTTAAGTGTACAACATAGTGATTCAACAAGTCTATACGTTATGCTCTGTTCACCACAAGTATAGCCATCATCTGTCACCATATGGTGCTATTCTGATATCATTGACTATATTCCTTATGCTATGACTTATTCATTCCATAACCAGAAGCCTGTGTCTCCCACTCCTCTTCACCCATGTTGCCCGTCCCCCCCGCCCCGCACCAGGCAACCATCAGTTTGTTCTTTGTAATTATAGGTTTCATTCTGCTTTTTGTTTGTTTGTGTATTCATTTTTTTAGATTTCACATATTAGTGTAATCATATGGCATCTGTCTTTCCCAGATTGGCTGATTTTACTTAGCATAATATCCTCCAATCCATCCGTATTGCCACAAATGGTACTGTCTCATCCCATTTTTATGGCTGTAAAGTATTCCTTGTGTGTGTTTGTGTGTGTTTCTATCTTTCTTATCTATTTGTGTATCAGTGGACACTTAGGTTGCTTCCATATCTTGGCTATTGTAATAATGCTAATAAGTACAGGGGTTCATGTCTCTATGCAGATTAGTATTTTTGTTTTCTTTGGGTAGATACCCAGTGTGGGGTTACTAGATCATATGATAATTCTATTTTTAACTTTTTAAGGAACCTCTTTACCGTTTTCCACATTGCTGTACCAATTTACATTCGCACAACTGTGTACAATATTCCTTCTCGTCCAAATCCCCACCAACACTTGTTATTTCTTGTGTTTTTGATTTTAGCCATTCTGATAGGTGTGAGGTAATATCCCATTGTGGTTTTGACTTGCATTTCCCTGATGATTAGTGATGTTGAGCATTTTTTCATGTCTTTTAGCCATCTGGATGTCTTCTTTGGAAAAATGCCTATTTGCATCCTCTGCCCATTTTTAAAATCAGATTGGTATTTTTTGGAGTTGAGTTGTGTAAGTTCTTTGTATGTTTTAGATGTAAATCCCTTATTGGATATATCATTTGAAAATATCTTCTATTCAGTAGGTTACCTTTTTGTTGATGGTTTTCTTTGCACACAAAAGCTTTTTATTTTGATGTAATCCTAATAGCTTATTTTTGCTTTTGTTTCCCTTGCCTTAGGAGACAAGGAAAAACGTTAGAAAAACGTTGCTATGGCCAGTGTCAGAGAAATTGCTGCCTGTGCTCTCTTCTAGGATTTTGTGTATGGTGTTAGAAGTGGTGTAGTTTCATTCTTTTATGAAAGAATATAGCTGTCTGGTCTTCCCAGCACCATTTATTAAAGAGACTGTCTTTTCCCCATTCTTTATTCTTACCTCCTTTGTCATCTATTAATTGACTATATAAGTATGCATTTATTTCTGGGCTCTCTATTCTGTTCTATTAACCTATGTGTCTGTTTTTGTGCTAGTACCTTACTGTTTTGATTAATATAATTCAGCCTATACTTTTAATCTGATCTCTAAGGATAGGCTCAGAGAAGCCTGGCATTCAGCCTTGTCCCCGGCCAAGCTCTTAGGTACTACAGTCAATTCTTTTATTTCATTTTTATTTTTTTAGAGATTTTACTTATTTATTCATTTAAGAGGGAGAGCAAGAGAGCGTGCTAGCGAGCACATGAGCGGGGTGAGGGTCAGAGGGAGAGAGAGAGGGAGAGAAGCAGACTCTGTGCTGAGCATGGGGCCCAACACAGGGCTTTATCTCAGGATCCTAAGATCATGACCTGAGCCAAAACCAAGAGCTGGACACTTAACTGACTGAGCCACCCAGGTGCCCCTGTGGTGATTTCTTTTAGAGGTGAATTTTGGGCTTACAGGGTTTTTTCGGAGCCTTGTTTGTATATGATCCTGGGCATTTCTGGAAGGGAAAATGTCTTGTCATGGAGCCAAGGATTTGGGGCCTTGACTTGACAGTGTAGAACATGACTTCCATAAAGAGAAAACTGGTAGTTTCATCGAGAAATTGTAGTGGGGAAGACCAGAGACTTAGGGCTCCTGGGCTTTCATTGCTGACTTGCCTTACAGAGGGGATATTCTGCAACATGGATCAGACTGGAAGAGATTATGCTGAGTGAAATAAGTCAAGCAGAGAGAGTCAATTATCATATGGTTTCACCTGTGGAGCATAAGGAATAACATGGAGGACATTAGGAGAAGGAAAGGAAAAATGAATTGGGGCAAATCGGAGGGGGAGAAACAATCTGAGGGTTTTGGAAGGGAGGGGGGTCGAGGGTTGGGTGAGCATGGTGATGGGTATTAAGGAGGGTTCCTATTGCGTGCAGCACTGGGTGTGGTGCATAAACAATGAATCTTGGAACACTGCATCAAAAACTAATGATATATTGTATGGTGACTAACATAACACAATAAAAATAAATAAATAAAGAGGCATATTTTGGTTTTTCCTCTCAGGCCTGTGAGCTTAAATGGCCAGTGTCTAATATTTTTAAGGATAGACTTGTCACTGAAACTCAGGAATGATCAAACAAATCATTAAAAAGAAGTACCTAGGACGCCTGGGTGGCTCAGTTGGTTAAGCAGCTGCCTTCGGCTCAGGTCATGATCCCAGCGTCCTGGGATTGAGTCCCACATTGGGCTCC